>JAODAI010121091.1:0-11268 GCA_027575025.1 Scotoplanes globosa | reverse complement strand
CGGTCCACACTTCCGGGAGTTAAATAAAATATAACGGTTTCCAACATTATGTGGATATAGGGTGAAAATACACAGTGTAATACATAATTTCACAACGTCAAACATAGTCACATGCACAATGCCAATCACAATTTCACAATGGACAACATAACTCTATAAAAATAATACAAATTATAACGGGACAATATCAAACATAGCACCACAATTCCAAATACAATGCGGCCACACACAACACCGCGTCATTAAGTATATTGACAGTGACAAATATTACTTCACATAGCCAAACTAACTACACAATGCCAAACATACAATGACACCAGTTGAGTGACATAATACCAGCGTTAAACTATCATTATACTGTCACACATAACATCACAGTGTCATACATATCTACACAGTGTCAAACATAACTTCGCAATATCAAATAGGACATATATAATGCAATAATATATAACACTAGCTACACAATCTCAATCCCAACGATACAATATCATGTCAGGGTAACTTTGGCTAAATGGCTAATATTTCCAAAGGCCATGTGACGCAACGAACTGACAATTGGGCCTACCACTATGCAACACAGTGTTTGGGGGTTGCCAAATGTCACGTAAGTTGACCTACCGAACGGCATGAACTCCGAAGTACTATTATTTCTAGATGTTGTTTTATTATTACAAATACTGTAATGTGTATGTCCAACAGCAGTCATCAACTATCACCATTATATTAAATATATAGCTTCAATTGACCAATATCATAGCCGTCAATTAAACAATTATGTATCACTAAATTTAATTAAGATGAGCAGCAGATGGAACTACGTCCGCGTAGGCATATTGGTTGTGTTTATTAGAAGCTACCCTACTGCCTATGCTGTAGCTGATTTGACCAATTAATAATTTATCCCACCGATTTGAATAATGGTCAAAGTTGCGGTGTGTTAATTGTATTGCGCGGTATCGCAACCATTCTTGAGACTACGCTGGCGGCAAAGTTAAAAATAGAGAGGTGTTGTGGCTCCATGATAGGAGCAATGGTCAAGTGATCCTAAGATTGCTGGTTCGAATACTGACCGAAACTACATTCTACTTTATGTCCTTAGAGGACAATTACACCTTTAAATAATGTTAGTTGATATTATAGAGCAGAAAATGATCAACAAAATGCTTTAAACTAGAGTCAAATCGGCCTTTCCGTTCTCAATATATTGATGTTTGAAGTTTTCAATTTTTGAACACCGCTTTTTTCACAAACGTCTTTATCAAGACTATTGTGACGTATGATCCTTACAACTAAAGTACAAATATAGCCTGATAAATGGCTTGTAAATACGTTTTCTCGAAAAGTTAGAGTCCGATAATGTTCAAACTTGGTATGAATGTTGACCCCAATGTATAAAACAATTGTGTTATTTTTGGTGGAGGTCAAAGATCATTTGAGGTCAAACACTGAGCACGTGGTTTTAGTGTTTGACCTTTGACTGCTGGTTCGAATACTGACGGAACCTTCATTCTATTTTATGTCCTTAGCCCACTATCTACCGAACACATACTGATTTTCTGTGTTTGACCTCAAATAACCTTTGACCTTTGACCTCCACCAAAAATATCACAAGTCTTGTGTGCACTGGGGTCAACCTTCATACCAAGATTGGACGTTGTCGGACTTTAACTTTTGAAAACACGTATTTACAAGCCACTTACCAGGATGTGTATGGTGTACTTTAGTTGTAAGGACTTGACGTCACTTTAGTCTTGATAAAGACGTTTTTCGAAAAATGGCGTTTGGTAATTTCCAATTCAAACATTAATGTATTGAGAACGGAATGACCGATTTGACTCTAGTTTAAAGTATTTTATAGAAAATGTGTTGCTCTGTTTATTATGTTAACTAACATTATTTACAAACTTGGTGTGCCCTTTAACCCGCTATATATCGTGGCTATTTGATCAAATGCAACTGTTCAACCAATTAAATGTTTACAGCAAAACTATACATTCTTGTCAACATGGGAACTACCCTCCCATTTTAGCGGGAAAATATTCTTAAATCCGTTATTTTATTAACAACTGATGTCTTTCTATATATGTGTTCGTGTTGCATTAATTTGTATTGATAGCCTAACTACAGTACAACGTTAAGAGCCTAGGCTATACCTAACATTATTAAAATATACGTCATTTTCAATCACATTGAACAACGGTGAGCCAAATTATGATTCTCTATAAGTTTTGGTATACTTCTGATATATGATTCTTCTCGACTCAATTCCCCACACAACAATGATAGGTTTAATATGGTTTATACTAGCCTAACGTTATGCATATGTCTATATGTGTTGTAAGCACACCATAACATAAGGAAAGATGGATGCCCTATACACTGTAACAACACATTGGTCAAATTTGACCAAGTCTTGGTCAACTATGCACTGAACCAAATGTGGTCAAATTGTGTGTATATAATTTCCCATTGCAATTTTGACAATATTTGATCTGGGGCATAGTTAACCGTTACCTGTATACACAATGGTCAAATTTCATAAAATAATGGGTCAACTACGGTCAAAATTTCAATGGGAAATTGCACACAAACTTTGACCACATTTGGTTCGGTGCATAGTTGACCAAGACTTGGTCAAATTTGACCTATATGTTTTTACAGTGTACTATCTCTCTCCCTCCTGGACCCCACCCCTCCTGGACCCCACACTAACTGACTTTCGCATCACTGGTCAGAGCTCTCCACCTCCCTCTACCCATAGCCTCGATCCTCCAATTGCCACCCCGACCAGCCGTCCTAACATCCATCTCAGCACAGTCCTTCCATCTCAAGCGAGGCTTCACTGCTATTACCAACTTCCATGTGCGACATCGCCATTTTCGGGACTCTCCCTACAAACATACGCTCCACATGCCCAGACGGGCCAACCCACCTCATTCGTCCCCTAGCACTCTGTCTGTAAGACTCATAGTCAACCCATTATTCGGCCCCTTGTGTCATTCAGCCTCCCAGTTTCCTCCAGCTTAACCACCGCGATCGTTATCATCCCGTTATTGTCGCCTGTTAAGGCGCTGTACATGTATACCCAATACATTCCGTTTTAATGTATTCATGAACTGTGCCTATATATACAATGTAACTACTTTCTATCTACCTCTTGAATTCCTAACAAGGGGAGAGCAAGGAAATATTAACTGACATCCACATCATTGGTCAAAGCTCTCCCGTATGTACCTTCCTCTACCACATCCAAGACCGTCTAATCACCACCCTCACCAGCTCTCCTAAAATCCCTCTCAACACGGGTTCTTCTATCTCAAACGAGGTCTCGATCTCTAACTACATTGAAACAAATTAGGAAACTCCAAAATGAATTAGATGAAAATCATAATAAATGGCTTCTTTTGATTTGTAATGTGTGTATCAGCTCTGTAACAACTTTACCTAATTAATTACGTAAACATAACCAAACAATTATCAAACTGAATATCACACGTAACATGTCACCCGAATATAGTTACGTCGTATTTCATGTACTAACAAACAGGTAGGTAATATTTTGCTAACAGATTTGTAACTAAATTAAACTTGTTACATGCGCTGATACATAGCTGAACGGCCACAAAGTTACATTATACTGTAAAAACACATTGGTCAAATTTGACTAAATCTTGGTCTACTATGCACCGAACCCAATTTGGTAAAATTTTGTGTGCAATTTCCCACTGCAATTTTGACCATATTTGTTCTGGTACATAGTTAACCGTTACCTGCATATACAATGGTCAAATTTCACCCCAAATGGGTCAATTATGGTCACATTTTTCAATGGGAAATTGTACATAAACTTTGACCAAATTTGGTTCGGTGCATAGTTGACCAATACTTGGTCAAATTTGACCAATGTGTTTTTTACAGTGTACTATTACGTATAACATGCTATTATGAACATGTTACGTAACGTGTTTGTATGAACCTATTTTCATCAATAATTTCAACACTTCAAAATTGTTAATAATTCGAGGCTCTTCGATAACAAAAACAAAAATTGCTAAGAAGCTTTAATACTAAAATCGGCGGAAATTTAAGAAATAAGTACTTAGGCATGGCCCAAGTGCCTTATAACAAAATGTAATGTATAAGCCACCGCCGTGTCTCTATTGGCGTAGTGATCGTTACGGTCATTGTAGTATTGATTACAACTCTCATCATATAAATTAATTAGTAATCATAAATACTATTATATCAAATCAGCAGTCCCCAAAGTTAAAAAACGAGTTTACATAATAGTATTTATCATGAAGCTATAACAATTATGGAAGTTTTTTTTGGCAATCACCATCCAATTATCAATACACTTTTAAAAAAATGGGCAAATGTTTGTCCAGAAAGAAGTTTAACGTAAATCACTCATATTGATTAATTATACAACCTTATATTATACTGATTTTCCTTTTTTCATTTTAGGCAATATATTACCACAAACATATATTGCATGCTTGCATCATAGTTGATAAACAATAATTGTTTAGACGTAAGTGACCGCACTTAAATTATCTCTTAAATTCTAAATACAACACAAATTAGTGCCGCGCCACAGTATAGCGTAAAGTTTTCCACAAATATTTAACAGTGTTCATAAAAAGGTGGATTATAATTATATTGCAAGTACATATATATATATAGTTCCAACAAGTTTACTCTGCATTTAAGAGGAAATGTATGTGTATTTCCTCATTTTGTGGTATAAGGTTTCCTCACAATTTGGTGACATCACAGTTGTTTAAAGTTTTTTACATTATTGTTCACTTTTGATTTAATTAAATATAGTTGAGATAGTCGGGTTATTATGGCAATGTGCTCGTAATTATCAGATCCCGGGTTCGAATGCCAGCGCTGCTGGTGGAAGTTATCTTGGTATGTCATTGGGAACGGCATTTTATCTGGATAGAGGTTATGCACGCTGGTTTGAAAGCCCTTTACTGCAGTACTGGCATCACGTAGACATCGCGTGGACTTTTTACACCAATCAGCAATGGCTATGTAGAATACCATGGTTTCACAGTAATAGATAATACTGCTAGATTAATGAAATTACGTAACGTGAATGACCTATAATATATTGCTTCACTTTACCCATGAGTTTAAATGGGAACCTGCGAGGTATTACTATATATCAACTGCGCGTATTTATTGCAGCCATTTGTTCCAACGTACGTGTTGGTCAGACGAGAACATTAATGACCAGGGTTAAGTGCTTTGAAATATCTTTGTGATGAAAAGTGCTGTGTAAAAGACCTAACATCATTATTATAAATTACAATTATGTTAAACAAATTGACCATTTTAATTGTAATTAAATATGTAAAGTACGGACCAACATTAATTTATAGACTGCATGGATACCAATAAGGAAAAAGGAACCAGAAGAAACTCGGAAAAGAAATTGCATAGAAATAGAAATCCAAGCAAGACTATTTGATGAAGAGCACATAGCTGGATACGCTTTTGAATGACATATTTTCGAAGGAACTGTTTTGTGTGACATATGATGGAAGCGGTGTTTATGGCAATACTATTGAATGAATACATAGGACGGTTGTGGATACACATTTGGTATACTTTGAATGTTGTTGTTGGTTTTTCGCTTCATGTGATCGTCTTTCGTAGACAAGCTACCCAATTATTCTTTCACTGAATTGCGGTTCCGTCAAAGTTATTTGCTCAAAAACAATTAGTGGGAGATAAATGCCATCATAGTATGTCCATCAACAGTAATCTTGGAGGACATAAAAAATATGTCATGGGTTAGTTTTCCGCATGTGCCCTGAAAAAACTTTTCATGTGGTGCCATTTCCCTTAAAAGTGTGTCACCTATAAAAATTATGCTACATGTGTTTCCATTAAAAAATATTTTGTCAAAGGCTTGTTATCTATTGCTACTATTTTGTTGATCGTTTTTAGAACATATTTAATATATCTAATATTCTTCCTATCCTGTATAAAGTTACATGATAAGCCGCAACTTTTAATTCCAAAATGGTGCTCGCTTAATGACTGTTTGAATGTAAACAAATCATTACAATATCCGCCCATTAGCAAGTATGCTGTTCGCATTGGCCGATCGGCCAATGGAGAGTGATAAAGGGGTAATTTTTCCAACCATATACTTTCAGGGGTGGACTATATTACTTCTACGCCATTGGCTGCCCAACCAGTGGTAATGTATTACTATAGACTAACTGGATACACGTGCTAAAATGTTATTGTCTACAATACAATGTCAATTTAAGTATCTAATACATGTGATTGATTTAGTATCTAATACCTGTGACTTTTGATGGCAAATGTTCAAGATTTGCCAAAAAATGAGACACAAAACAAATATTATTTCGATTTTGCTAAAGATTGACATCAGATTTAGGGATTTTTCGTCTAGGCAATTTTTCATACAAATGCGAAAAATAGTCCCAAATTAATACCAAACATATACTAAATTGCATGACTGACGTTATTATAACACCAAATATTCGAAAATTATGTAATTTTTGTTTTAGATTGGTGTCACAAAATATACAATATACCATTGAAATCTGTAGAATTAAGCTGGTCAGTCCCATGCAAGTGGCTGAGAGAAGCTGCTGGAGTTATATGGTAAAGTGTTCAATGGGCATATACATTATAATGTGCGTAAGTACATGCAGCGTAAACCACATTGAGAGAGAGAGCAGGGGCCTGTCTCACTAAACTCGACTTAGAGTTACAATACTTAGTGTTACCAAGACTCGACATTAGTAAGATGTGTCTTACTGAAGTCCCGACGTAGTCCCGGTTCCACTAAACTGAACTTCAGTAAGTATTGTCAAAGCCTTGTTGTTGTTATTGTTTACAGGCTAGATGTAACCTTTTGACCCCGACAAAACAAAATATCTTGTTGCTATACTTTTATACGCAAACTTTTGTATACCTACAGTGTGTAGAAATCATAAATATTTTGTGTAAATTTGTAACGTTAAAACATGCTAGCCTGTTGTGCGACAGTGCAGACGTCCAACTTTACATTTTCCAAAATATTATTAAACTATTCACAGCAAGTTCATACTGATCAATCATCATTCAACTAGGTCAAGTTCTTGGATTAAAAGACTAGATGAAATGGGAAAGGTAAATGCCTTATAGTCCTTCTTAAATCAACTATGTCATGACAACTTTTACTTTTTACGGCAATAATAAAGTATAAATTGAAAATATTTGGTCTTGACTTGATCAAGGCCTAGCGTCAGGTTAGGCCTAACGGCTGGCTATGTCTATCGTCTAGGCTATGTCTATCGTATAGGCTAAGGCATAGCGGCTATGCTAAGGCATAGCGGTTAGGCTGAGTAAGGCTTGGACAGACAGGGGACACTTCGGTGTTCGGAGAAACCCCCCCCCCCCAAACTAAAATAAGCTCTTCAGGGTTAAGTTTTTAGTGTCAGTGGTCGAGTCTGTGACCGTGAGTGAGAAGGTTTAATAGGTCTTAAAAGTATAATTATTTATTTTATACTAAGTTAGACTACTGAGCCTAGGCTTGGTTAGAGTTAGACCTCTGGCCGTAAGGAGTAGGCCTAACTAATATAATACAGCCTCAGGGTCCCTCATTGTTGTCAAATGCAAAGGGTCGCATTATAAAGGAGGAAGGACCCGAGAATGGGTTACACTAAGAAATAAATGGAGGGACCTCAGCTCCAAGGCAAAGTCTTACTCTGCCCCTAAAACAGGTCAGTGGAAAGCATAATAATGCACTTTGAGGGGCTTGATTATGTACAGTACAATACATTGTTAAACTGTCATTTTCCCAAAGGCTGATGGAGAGGTGAGGAACTGTAGACCACAATTGAAGTAACAATCATAATCCACAATTTTTGCGAGGAACCCACTCCCATGGCTGACCTGTCATCCTTTCGACTATTTAAACCATTCCACATCAAGCGAAGAAGAAGCCTGCACAAAATATATGATGCCATTTTCAGTTGCCTAGTTAGTCGAGCCATACACATCGAGATTGCCAACTCTTTGGACACTAGTTCATGCATCGCAGCAGTCAGTCGCTTCATCGCCCGTAGAGGGAAATCCATTCTGACAACGGAACTAACTTTTTTGGCGCCGACAAATAATTAAAAGACGCCCTGAAGGAGCTAAATAAAAAATCAGATCAGCAAGTTTTCTACAGATCGTGGGATTAATTGGATTTTTTAATCCACCTGCAGCATCTCACTTTGGAGGAGTATGGGAAAGGTAGATACGAACAATTTGTATGGTACTCCATGGCATCCTAAGAGAACAATTTTTGGAAAGTCCCAGAACGACGAACAATTGCATACTAGCATGTGTGAAGTGGGGTCTATAATCAATAGCAGACTCCGGACTAAAGTCTCTAAAACGCCAATGACATTGATGTGATCACACCCAATCACATACTCCTGACCCATTCCCCCTGAACATTTAATCCCACAGAACTATACGCTAGACGTCGTTGGCGACAAATCCAGTACCTCCCCGATCTGTTCTGGGAGAGGTGGACCAGAGAATATTTCCCAATCCCTTCAGAGACGACAAAAGTGGTTGCAACCGGAGCGGAACATCTTGGCAGTAGACGTGGTGCTCATCGTAGACGACCAGGCGCCGAGGAGTTTCTGGCCGATGGGACTGGTCACTCAGATGAACGTTGGCAGACCAGGCATAGTTAGAAGTGCAACCATTATAACAAAAACTGCTACGCTTATTAGACCTATCGGCAAATTATGCTTGTTATTAGAGCAAGAAGTCGCTTGAAGTACTGTATGATCATTCGCTTCAAATAGCCACAATAGGTCAAAATTATCAGCTTTACTTTAGAATTATTTATTTTTAGAAGATAAAGTATCAGTGGATACCTGCACGCTATAGTTTATCAAATATAATAGATTGTGCGAAAGTGTTATAGTTGATAATTATATTTATAGAAAGATATATATATTTTCATACTTATTGTAAAGAGATGTATTGAGCACTATACGAACATTATACGAATACGATACGATTATTATACGAAATTACGAATATGTACATGAGATAATCTGAAAACTATTTGAAATAGTTGTAGAAGTTACATATTTATGTTAGTCATATAGAGGTTAACACTATTTATTAAGAATATATATTTTATTGAGATATTTAATATGAAAACTTATAATTATATTTATTTAGTAGCCTATAATAGAGCTACTGGGGCCGTTATGTAGTTTTCATATACCGGTGCGCGTAGTGCGCATATATAAATGTATTAACTGTGGTATTTGTGTGCTGTGTTTAAGTATTGTATTGCGTCAATGCACGGTCGAGCGCTGAGGGCAGTTGTTTATTATATTTGTTATGATTCAGTACTATGTACATATGCCTAATTCACCAATTTACGGACAGAACATTACAGAGCAGGAGCCCCTTCCAGCAAGAAATTATAAAATTAGAAAAACAAAAGTTAGCTGTTAGTGAGAAAAATTGGAAGTGCAGAAAGTGATCTTAGCTGCACTGGAGAATCTAATGAAAGAATGAACTATATCATGCTGAAGTTAACTTTTACCCCCAAAACACATAGGAAAATTAGATATCACTACGAAGAAATGTTCACATTAATGTCACACTTTATGACCCAACTTCACGGAGTGACCCATATACATTTATTATTACAGATATCTATAATACATAGCTGAGTATGTATATTATATATAATGGGTTGTATATATGCACCGTAATTTTAGCATATCTATATAGCATATAAATTGTATTTATATAGTATATGTTATATAGGGCTTACATACATGCATGTCATACATAAATACGCATAATATATGTTATCACGGTATCAGTGTTGTAATAGACGTGGGTGAAAAAGTTATTTATCACCTCTCTTCTGGCTGCAGCTCCTTGGACGTTGTCAGCTGCAATGTCAGCAACTTATTCCGGTTCTGGCTGTACTGGTCCATCATTGTGGTCCGCGGCTGGCTCCTTCAAGTCCTTGCTCATATTAAAAAGCACGCAACAGGCTACCATGATGTCGCAGGCCCGAGCAGGTTCCATATGCATACCATCGTCAAGCAGGCTTCACCAAGTCTTACACGCCACTTGGATCTACGTCTCGTCTAGACGAGACTCTAAGACAGTACTTATATCAATTTGGTCATGTGATACAGATGGCGGCAATATAATTGATTGAATATTAAATTTAAATCATATCAATGCAGACGATACCCGTACACCTAATCAATACAATATGGCTGCACTTCAAGTGATATTAGGCGAAAGATTAGCAGCTGGGCTACGCAGAGAGCGGATATTCCGAGACAGGATTTATCCTCTTGATAATTATGATGACGAGGATATGTTTCGGAGTTATAGGTTTACCAGACGAGGATTGATGGTGTTGATAGATATGCTAGCAGATGGACTGGACCGCCCTACAAAACGAAGCCATGCGATCGACGGCCATCTGCAGATATGCATTGCCAGATATGCATTGCCCTACGCTTTTATGCTACATGTACGGTGCATACAGGGCACGGAGATTACCATGGCGTGAGCAGTCTAGTGCTTACCGGGTAGTGAATAGGATGAACATCAACACTCTATTGGAGGAACTGGATAACATGGAAAAATATGGCAGTGACCATCAGGAGATAATAAACATCCCATCTCAATCTCCATCTGTAATGATCCCATATTATATCACAGAACAGGAACCCCTCACCCACTTCCAGCAAGATATTTTAAAATTGGAAAAACAGAAGCTAACTATTAGTGAGAACAATTTGGAAGTGCAGAAAGGAATCTTAGCTGCACTGGAGAAATCTAATGAAAATGTTAAAGTTCAGCAGGGTATTTTAAATGCATTACAGTCTATCATTCTTGCTGACCGTTCAAAATCAACTGAGGATTAAATGTCATTCTTTTTCTTTTATACATTAATGACATATGCATTTCATCATCATTAGCGAATTTTGTTTTATTTGCTGACGATATCAGTTTATTTTCAAAAAAGTAATTTAAGAGATGCAGTGGCAGAATCTGAATTTAGCAATATTGAAGACTGGCTTGGCTGTCCTCTAATAAACTTTCTTTAAATATTTCAAAAACAAAAGTAATTATCTTCATAACAACATTGTTGATACAATATATACTCCTGTTAAGCTTGGAAATAATATTGTTAAATCATCTTCATCTGTAAAATTTCTTGGTACTATTATTGATTCG
>JAODAI010121090.1:0-17165 GCA_027575025.1 Scotoplanes globosa | reverse complement strand
CCGTGATACCAATATCATAATTTAAAATATGTAATAATCTGTTATGATCAACGGTATCGAAGGCAGCACTAAGATCGGCATATTGAATTAGCACTACCAATGCTACAGTCCAGCACCAAAGAGCCGTGCGGTGTTTCTCGTTGCTGGTTCATCGTACCTACGCGAAAATGTTACCCACGACAACAAGTGGCCAACCTTTGTAGCTTTTAGTCAAGAAAATTAACCGAGGGGTTGATTGACTGATGGCCGTTTCATGGCCACTTTCGAGTTTGAGTTCACATGAGCCACCCAATGCCTTTGATAACTCAAGGGGTGGGTAGGAAACACAGTAAGTTTCATCGGCAATTGGGGTGTATTGGTATAATATTTTGTGAACAATATATTTTGAAAGGAACACCCATTATCCAAAATGTACATAAAAGTAGTCCAAATGGTGCACAAAGAGTTTAATATATATATATACCAAATGTCCTCTAGTGCCCGTGATGGCTAATATGAGTCTGTTCTTTACAGTCGACAAAGAATTCTGTGTCAACCTATATACAACATAAATATACTAAAGCAATGATGTGGTTGGTACTGGCGTGTTATAATATATAGAGGCACCAACATCCTTTGATAATGTACCGGTCAGAGATCACGATTGGAGCTAGGTTCAAATCATTTAGAGGGAATTTCCTCTTTGAACTTTCCAAAATAGAGCTGCACTCAATATTTTTAAAGCGATTTTTTCCCTCTTCGGAAAAACGAAAAAGAGTGATTGCCTAATTTGTCGCTCTGAGATGCATTTTTTTTAGTGAGGCAATGGGTTACTAGCTATAAACAGTGAAAAGGGGAATAGTATGTCATTGTTACATGTCCTTTTCTGGTCTTTTAGAGGGATTTTCCATCCCCCACCCCCACAATTTGCGTGAATCCTATCCCACTTGCGCGAATCCCTCTATCGCGCATCTCGTGCCAACTCTGATAGAGATATTGCAGTATAGCCGCCATGCTCTCACTACTGTCTAGTCATGGAAGTGACAGGTGTGGGCTGCAATTTGTGGCTGAAATTCAACTCAAACTCATAAACTCATAAAATTTGCACGGGTAATTATATGATGTGTAGTTTCAATACAAGTCACAATAATTCCCGTGAAAAACTGTTTCCGAAAGAATCTTTCAAATGCCAAACTAAAACGGTGGTCACCAAGTGGAACGGCAGGGGCGACATAACAGCCCTAACGTACACGCAGTTCGTTTGTCGAGTGTAGATTATAGTCATGATCCCTGGATTGTTGATCATGCTCCAATCCCGTCCACGGAGCACCAAGCGAAACTTAAATCTCATCGACCTAAAAATCATATTTCATTTTACAATGCTATAAAGTGAATCATCAAACTGAAGAAAGTATAAATATTTGTGAATTACAACTTCATGTCGGGTGGTAATCCAACTTTTGATTTTTTTGATTTTTTAGAAAGACTTTCGAATAGGAAAACCCGGGATTCAATAAAAATCACACTACCAGGCCCGATTCGGGCTTCGAATCCTGGATCTTCCAGTTGCTGAGCTTCATAGCTTCTAGAGCCACCAACCTTAACCAGCTTAAAATCATTGGTATGAGCCGACTTTCAGCGGTTTTAAAGCCACGCTGAATTAAAATCCGCTATTCAATGTCTCCCTACGCCCTGGAAACAACCAATAAGTCCTTTGGTATACCAGCTAGGGATACCGGATATAATTGTCATTTGCTCACGATTCAATCTTACAAATCTAAATCAGCTGTTTATAAATAATGTTTAGCCAGTGCCACCAATTATGCTCCACACATCACGATGAAGCGAGATAGCATATGCGGGTAATACACCGGGACATAAAACACATGCTACAACAAAATTATATGACATCACTAAATGGCTCGTTTATTAATTCGCTACAAGTCTACCACAAATTACAATATATTCGAGATATGGTACATCCGGCACGATAATTATTATTTTCAAATGTCCAAAAGAGGCATCGGGACAACGTCTCCCAATCCCAAACTGTAAGTTTCTCTTGCACCGACACCAACGTGGTGGTGGTGGCTAAAACTTTTCAACGATATAAATAACACCAAAACTGACCGACTATATGGTCGATTGATTAATAGTAACCTCTCTATACAACAAAGTAAATGTACATAAATATAATGAAAGAATAGTTGAATTGGTTTGAAAAAGTTTTTCACGCGTCGCAGTAATATTAAAGTGGTACACAGCTCTTTGTCTACCGATACCGACGAAACTCTGCGGAATAACTTTGAAAAATGTCTGCCAACATCGTTGGATGACAACTTGCAGGTCGTCTATACACTCACATATTGCTCTACACGGGAGGTAAAAATTGTCTTTTTTATTGTTTTCTCAAATCAGTGTTGGATCATGCTCTCTCTGAATGAGCCGCTGTGCTGGAATGGGTTTGGTTTGGTAGCATGGGTACTCCTGGTCAAGACCCTGTGGGATATTCAACTTTCAGATTTTAAGCAGTGAGCGGCGGCGCTATACAGTTATTAACACAGGTAGTGTGGATGGAAGGTAAGGTGGTAAACTGCAGATATAGATCGATATATGCATGTGGATGATGATATTTCCGTTCGGTAAAGACCTGATGCTCGTACAGTTACAACTGGACCACACCTAACATAAACTCGACGTACATTCAAAGGTCGGAACATTAACAATTTTGATGATGCAATGAACGGTGCGCCAGATCGAATTGGGTGGGAGGGAGATTATTACAGAGCATGTCGAATAGACGAGTTCTCAACCTACCTACTACTACTACCACTACAGCATTCAACTTCACATGTCAAATTGCAGGATGATGATACAGGCCTGTAAAACACTGTCTCTCTCTCTTACCTCATATGTCCCTATAACAACGGGTGAGGGAGAATAAACTAAATAACTGCTGCATCATTGGCCAACGCTCGTCACGCCTCCCTCTATCCGTAGCCATCAATCGCCATCCCACCGGCACTCCTAATATCAACACAATCCTTCCGTCTCTCCCACCCTCTCTACGAACTGGATCCCCACCAAGGGGCTAGGAGGAATAAACTAACTAACTGCTGCATCAATGGCCAACGTTCTCCACCTCCCTGTATCCATAGCCCTCCAATCGCCATCCCCATCGGCCCTCCTAACATCCCTCTATAGCTACACCCTTCCGTCTCGGACACGGTCTTCCCCTTCCCATTCTATCAACCTCCATGTGAGGCATCGCCATTCTTGGAGGACACAAGTCAGTCGCAAATCACTGTATTCATAATCAAATTGGGATGAAATAGTCACATATCCCCATCCAATGGTGTTGTTTCACATAATCAACCCAGTAGTAGCCGGAGCCTTCAAACCCCAAATTGATAAATTTTTGGTGATTGTAAGTAACTATATGCTTGACTGAATAGTGCTCAACATCAATTTGATCGAAAGATTGATGTTCAATCGCTTGTTTGTAACCTTAAAGGGGTAGGTTATAGCATACTGGTAAGCGCTACGATCTTGCATCACTGCGACCAGGGTTTGAGCGATCTTATTGTTATCTCTCGCAAAGACGAATGCGATGGCGTGCCTACAGCTAGCAGTTTGACACCGGGCACTCCAGTTCCCCCCGCATCCTATCCCCTTGTCCGTCCGTTGCATCACATGACCTTTGGCAAGATTAGTTAATGGCCAACAAAATTACCCAGACAGGAAATGTTGAGTTAAATAGCTTCTGTGGTCGAACAGCGCCGTCCCCCGATTTTTTCCTAGCTGAGGATCACTGGATTGTTGACCATGCTTTGAACACCAAACGAGAAGGCAACATGTACCTTTTTAATGTCTTTGATATGACCAGCCCTACCTTCCAGTAGTCTCGAATACACGCGAATGCGTAGCCTCAATTCAGTCCCCCGACTTGCTGGTGTCTGTTCTACCGTTGTGTCCCATCGACTTTGTTTATTCAGAAGGCCACGTGCGAGTACCCTCGATACTACTTGGGACCTACGTTTAATCCCCTGCCCGATTGGTGGATCGACCAAGGTTCCCTCTGTTGAAAGCAACGATGTACAGACTATGCAAAGCCTTTCATAGACACGTCCCCGTTACAGCCACCGGCATCAGGTCATCGTCACCTCAAAATTTGAAACGCTGCAAAAGTGAATGTCCAACCCAGATACCACACCGCAGCGCCAGTTTAGCTGGCTTCACGAACAGACGTGAAACACTGATTTAGTTCATTCGACAATTTTCACTACAATCGTTGATTCACATGCCCCATATTGCTACTTACAACTACACCGATACATGTCATTGTAACACCGGATTACAAATTATCTGTTCCTTTTATATATAACAAAGCCAGTGACGGTGAATTTACAAAAATTACATTGTGGCTGAAATTGAGTATATTTGTGAAACACATATTTGCACTACGCCTACTATACACGTATAGGGTGAAGTAATATACTACACCCTAGTCAAAACCTATTTAGGTTTATAACACTCTCGCAGGATCGCATCTGATAGAAAACTTTCTAAATGCAGTGGAGATTGCTTCCTCGTTCCTCAAAGGGGGAAACCAATTCCTGTGGCGGTCCGACGCCGCATCTCGTTTACCCGCCTCGACGCTCACCGTCACCTGGGTTACGTTACCCAGAATACATTGCAAAAATCCCATTGTTGACCTCATATATATATTCGTCTTCTTGTACAGCTGTACTATATTAAATCGCTTCGTCGTCTCTCTGAAAGAAGTGGGATTTTTCTGGTCGTCGCCGAAGCCACCGTCCACCCGTTCTGGCGGCCGACCCTCGATTCGATACCCAAACGATCACTCGCTCGCCGCGGTTAGACCTTCTTGGTGATTGGCTTGCGAACATCTCCGTTGGGGGTCCTCGGTTGCTGGCCACTCTTCGGCTTAGGAGCTGCCGCTTTCCTGAGTGAAAATGACCAACCAGGGAAATATTTATAAATCGTCGGTAGCAGACAACTTGTTACCCGTTACCATACTAAATATTACTCCGATTGGATTATGGAACCAAGACATTTTTCCTAAAATAACATTGCCAAGACGAATTTGAAATTACTACAAAAATATATGATCACCAAATAGAAATATATACTGCGGTTTCATAATGATAAACCCAGAGACACACTTGTCATCAAATAATACAAGAAACACCACTAGTTTCAACAAAAACTTAATGGCATTCAGGGTAATTGGCTATCATTCTAAAATTATACTGACCAAACTGTGGACAACTCATACAAGTATTCAGGGTGGCCTGGTACCATACTAAAATGATACTGACCGAACTGTGGAATCAATATATATTACCTAAGAAAACATTTCCGAAAAACAAATTTGAAAAATTACTGAAATGAAAACCAGCATCACCACCATATAGAACAATAATGATATTTTGTCCTACACAAACGGTCAGTATTTCTAATTGTGGTCATTGTTCCTATTTTTTAAGGATTTAGTCCTTTATTGCTGAACTAGAGGCAGCTCATATCTGATTTATCAGTGAATTGTGAAATTCAGGATAATCAGCATTACCCTTTTTTAAGGATTAAATACCGTTTATTGAGATTCAGAACCTTCAATAATAACTTCAGTAAGCAATTTGGGGTTCCACGGGGCCCCACAGTGATCCAGATAGGTGGTCGCCGAGGGCTGAATACAACACCTGGCACTCGTTTGAAATAACCCTTGGACGACCTGTGCGTCTGGTTGCATCAGCTCTATTCTGTATCAGTTTGTCTTATTATGGGTAGCCAATTCGGACGCCATAACCGACATTATGTATCGTGATTTCCCCCATTACAAACTCCCACTGCCACAGACTATGTGGCAGGCGATGTATCGATCCCTGGAGGAGGGCGCATGATATTAGCAGAATTCCAGCCAGCCCGCCCGTAAATATTACCATTATCATTTTGATCCAGAGGTCGGTATGGGAAATCTGAACCACAGCACTTGGCTGTCACCAATTTTTATGATTTCTTGTCCATTGTTCTGCAGTGGAGCGAGTTAAGTTCATGTCACGGCAGCGCAACTTGTTGACCTTCATTGACAAAGAGTACAATAGGTCTAACTGCACGGGGGAATAATTAAATTGGGCATCCATTGTTCAAACTTCCTGCTTAATAGCTATAAAGCTCAAAGCTCAAAATTGGATTGTGAAGGCCAAATTACTTGCCAATGGTGCTTTATTGACATCGTGGACACCTACACTCGATGGCAAAGGCAGCATTGCGATCAAGTAACAGTTAGTAAATTGAAATGCTTTCCAGTGACCTGTATTAGGACATCAGGGATGAATCCCAAATTAGTTAATGCAACCGTGTAAAATGAATTTCAGTTCAACCATGCTACTTTCCGGGCGTCTCTTTATAAAATGTTGACATACCTGCGATAACTTACTAGCTTCATCTAACATTACGTGACTGTACTGGACGCGATTGGAGTTAGAATATTATTACATATTGCAAAGAAAAATCAGTCAACATTCGCAATGAAATCTGAGGGCATGCTGTGAGAAAGATAGTTTGTAACACAAGCAACAAATCTTGCCAAGAAGCCAATAGCATCCAAACCAAGTGTCTCCAGCACAACATATGCAATGCATGCACAGTAGTCACAATGTTAATGCCCCGTGGTTTGAGAGCTGGTTCAGATGTAAGGCGCTATTATGAAGACTTAATTATCATGATGCTAAATTATCATCTATCATAAGCAAAGAAAGTCTGTTTTAAAAAGAAAAGCTTACGAGAGGCGAATACCGGCACCAATTTTTATTTTCCTAAACGGGGCGTGTCAATTTTTTGTTCCATAAATGGGGCGTGTTGCACACAAGAATGCAGCACGCTCATTTTGAAGTCCGAGGTGTGACCGAAGGAGGGTGAATTTAACGATTGCTGAAGCAGAGGGCTTCCTTCATTCGACAAATATTACTGTTAGCACTTCTTCCCCGAGGTCGGTAAGACTAGCTTAACACGCTGTGTGAAAAAAAAAAAAAATCAACCCCAAAAAATGATTTAAGAAAAAAAAAGATTGAAAAATAATAATTTAGAAATATGTTTGTCTTTCTAGACTGAAGAAATATGTATACTTTCAGAATATTACTACCAATACTAGATCATAATCGTCTTTGATCTTGAATATCGAAAATACGCTGTGGGACTCAAATGTGTTAATGCAGTGGCCTTGTATATATCTGTCACAAATGTATATGACGTCACATGCATTGTTCGCAAGTTAAGCAGGCAAGTCAGAAGTCAAAAACAGACATGTCCACCAGCAACAATGCTAATGGATAGCTGTCGATGAGCTACACTGTGACACAGCACAGCAGGGATTAAGCCAGGAGATCCACCTATTGTTCAAACTTCCTGCTTAATAGCTATACAATTCAGAACCGAGCAGTTGGCAGTAAAACTACTTTCAATGGGTGACATTTTCGTCATGTCGTCGCAGATTTTTGGTAAATTTTAGCGATTAAATTTGAACTTCACAACATAATCAGCATTATAGTGTTTTAGCGGTTAAGTATCGATGCCCAGGTGCTAATGATTGAGCTTGTGTGAGTAAAATTTGTGCGAAATCAAAATATTACATTTGGGATGCTATTTTGTATTTTAATGGCTGAATATTGATTCACATGCACTCTGGATTATTAAGATTGAAGATCTTGTCAATTGTGTGAGTCATTTTTGGTGGGCCCCTGACTCGGACACTGATGGTGTTCACAACAGTAAACACTTAAAATTACCCTAGGGTGTGCCCCGATGCCAGTCTTGAACATAGGACCTACAGTCTAGTAGGCGGATTCTATCAGTAGCACCAACCATATGGCTGTTACCATTTGACATAAAACTAATCGGTTGTGTAATAGGCAGGGCATGACATATTGCGGCACGTTACAACGTTACTATTTTTGCACTTGGCTCTCGAGCGTCGTATAAACTATTTTTAACTTTGGGACAATTGTCTTGAAATATAGCATGCTCTAAGCTAGGCGAAGGCACAAGCACGCTAAAGCAGAAAACGACATGCCGGATGCTGAAATAAAGTAGCATGCAAATATATCAATTTAAATTAAATTAAATGCTAACATAATTATACAACATATTCTTTAAAGCAATATTGAATAAGCCTTGCAAAATTGATAAAATAGTTGAAATTCACACAGAAAAAGAAGTTAAATGAAATCAAAATGTATGTGACAAGCTGCTAGAATTGGAAATCGTAGAAAATTGAGATGCAAAAAACAACAAAGATATTGAAAAGTTCTTCAATACAAGAATTAAAATAGTCAAAATCCACAACTGAAAAAGAAGTCCAAGCAAAGCCTACGGTGACATGCACAAAACATCTAAAGATCGCATCAAATGTAGATACAAAACTGAAATAAAGTGAGCGATCGTGTACGTGGCCTGGTCTTTCGGGCACGAGCCACGCTGAGCCATGCTGGACCATGCTGAGAGTCACACTGCAGATACATGCGGGGGTTGAAGAGCCAAAATGGGATAAATGGATAGAGAAAGAGTGTTAGAGTGAGGGGGAGATGGGAGAGTTGGAGGGGATGTGTTAAGTCGCAAATGATGAAAGTGGCTAATTTACTCGTTCTGGGAGGCGTCGTGAGATTTTCGGAGCTCCTCGAGTTCCTCCTGCGAGAGTAGTACGGTGGCGGTTATGGAGCGTCTGGTGGGCCGGCGTGGCTTGGCCTTCGACTCCATGTTGGGGTTAAGGAGGTCGATGTCCAGGCTAGTCTAGAGGGAAACAATGGGATACGGATGGACCGAACAATGTCAAAAACTTTGCGGGAAAAGTTTTCAATGTTGTGATGACCGAAATAGTGACTTATGTTTCTGGAGAGTATATGTATAGTTTGAAGATATGTATGAAATAGGTATGACGAGAGAGATAATTGCTTAATGACACATCAACATCGAGGTTACATAAGTGCCAGATAGGTTAATTATATTCATGTCACAATATTAACGATACAAAAAAATAAAAGAAATGACCATCCGGGATAACTCCATACTCTTTGCGAAAAGATGGTCAGACTAGAATGACGAGACAGGTAGTCCTGCCCCGGGACCACAATTTAACGTCCTCATCCGATGGACGCCCCTTACCAGATTTAACCTATGGACTGACATAGTTACCGGGGTGTGGCCACTATCATAAAGAGAGCTACATGACGGAACCCAGCTGCTATTAAAATTTTGGCAAAAAATATTTTGTATTGACTTGACCCATTGTACTGTTAACAATAGAACTACTGATCTATGTCAATAAAATACCAGTTACACACGTACTTGAAAAGCCGTGCCCATTCAAGCAATTTAACGAGTGTGATGTGTACACTGACTCTGCCAACGAACAAGCAAGTCGGATACAATTTTAGGATACGACTTTAGTAAACAGAAAGTCGTACCCCACTGGGATTTATCAATAGGCATTGGGGAGCGACATGAATGTTAACTTTATGTGCAGTGCAGGACCTTTCATGCACAGTATACACAAAACTAAAGGTGAAAGTGAATAATAAATTATGAATATAATGTGTACCGACCAGAAAACAATCCACATTCGCTCAAATTATTTTCATTTCAAAGTTTGATTATGCCATGCCTGTGGAGCAGTTGTTGTCAATTGATTTTATCATCAATACATATAATGTATTATACTAGTGCATTGTTATTGCTAATAACAATAATAATAATAGTGACAAATTATATAGCGCCTTTCCGACATAAGACCATAAGGGCACAGCTCAAAGCGCTTTACAAAATAATATATAACATTATCAACAATTATGATCAACAATCCTGAAGTACACAGTGTGTCAACAAAGTGATGAAAAGATGAGTTTTTAGAGACCTCTTAAATCGAATCAAGGTATCACATAACCGGACACTCTCATGTAAATTATTCCAAAGTATTGCAGCAGCAAATGCAAAATATTTACCTCCATAAACCTTAATATTAGAGCGAGGTTGGACCAATCTATCACTATTCATAGAACGCAGGTTATGAGATGGCATATATAAATGAATCATTTCTCCAATATATGGAGGCTGGTTAAATCTCAGCCCACAAAATGTAATAACAAGAATTTCGAAGTAAATCCGAGACATAATAGGAAGCCAATGCAAATCACAAAGTATTGGCGTTATGTGATTTCGTCTAGGAGATTTTGTTTACATTTCGTTAGTAGTTTCGGGATAAAACGTTGACATACAAATAACGTTGCTCCTTTTTTTAGTATTGATGTTTTTGTGATTAACATTTATTATTACAATTATTATTTTTAGAATCGTAATTATTATAATTATTAGTTTTTATTTTCGTTTTTATTATTATTATTCATTGTCATACTTGATATTATTTTAAGATTATCGTTATCATTGTCACAGGGAAAAGTATGAAAATCTTGTTGAAGACAATTACAAGGTGGAGGAGCCGCGGCGAGTTGGCGTCATGCAGATGAGTCGGGTCAGTAGCTACAGTGACTGCGAGTGCGACCAGCAAATGCAGGTGAGTATGCAGGTAGGTGAATTGATGTCCGGACAATTTATACCCAAGAATTATGCCCCAAGAAAATTCCCACTCAGACAATGCCCAATCCACACCTTTCATATTCCCGGCCCGGTAAATTAGTGTCCGGCAAATTTACACCAGGAAACTGTCCCCTCGCACAACTGCAACCCCGATAAATCTGCAGTCAATCGCCCCACAGACTTTACCTCGAGTAAATTCCCAGCAGGACAATTCCCTATTCTCCCGTTCAAATTTCCCCCGAAAAAATCTTACTTCGAAATAATTGCTGGTACAAGCAGTGTAAAATTATTGCATTTGCGATATTTGGCGGGTAATTTACTGGGGGATTCTTGAAAAAAAACAGGTTGAGTCTCGTCTTGAGCTGGGCTCTTGACATTATCTGTAATCGTTACTGATTACTCTAGCTTAGAACTATGATAAATCATAGATCTATATTTACCGTAAGGCCCATTGGTGAACGGGAGAAAATATCTGTGACATTTTTTCTGGGAGCAAGTTTATAGAGGGAGGTTGTCTGGGGTTGTTTTCCGCGGGGAATTGTTCTAAGCTCACCTGTAATACGGTAGTCTGGAACAGCTGTGCCTGTGAGCCTAACCAACATATGCATAACTGGTACGCAAGTACGTGAACCAAGTGTGGCTAGCATTGTACTGGTGTCATGGATACCAGCACATCGATTTGGTGTGATGCCGATGATATGAGTAGGGTGGGTAGATACAATGACTACGAGTGCGACCAACAAGTGCAGGTGAGTATGCAGGTACGTGCATTGGTGTCCGGAAAATTTATACCCAGAAACAATGCCCCAAAAAATGTCCACTCTGACAATACCGAAATCCACACCTTTAAGTTGAATAACTGCATGAGAAATTTTGCCAGTTGTTGTCCGGGGGAAATTTGAACGGAGTAATTTATTAGCGGATTAGCGGATTTTTCGATTGGAGACAATTTACAGACGGCAGTGAATGTTTTGTCCGGTAGTAGCTTCCCATCCAGAATTATTGTAGACTACAATAGTCTACTCGGAGAGGAGCTTCGGTAGGAATTTTGACGTTGGGCGCCAATATTGCGATTCTCCAGTCTCGTATGCACCCAGCACATATTTTTAAACATAAACTATCATTTCCACCGACTATTATGTAACTTTGCGACGAATAAACATAGTAATTTCATATGCGCTCATCCATTTTCCCCAGAATGTTTTATATCCGACAAATGTATGCTTTGCGCCGAGTAAACAACAATTTCAAACACGTTCACAGCTTTTCCCGTAACGTTACAATTATGCCATTTTCTTTCCTTCTCACAAGTGTAGACTACAATATAGTCTACTCCGAGAGTAGCGTCCGCGGGAATTTTGGGGTCGGGGCGCCAATATTGCGATTCTCCAGTCTCGTATGCACCCAACACATATTTTTGAACAAAAACTATAACTTCCCCCGACTATTATGTAACATTGTTTATAGTCGCTTTCAGACTAATAGTAATACACATAATAATTGCATGTGCGCTCGCCCATTTTCCCCAGAATGTTTTGGATCAAACATTTTTTTGCTTTTCCCCTAATGTTATAAGTATGCCATTTTCTTTTCTTCTCATTTTGGTCTTCCTCTGATTACATATTTTATGCGCAATAATATAAATCGTCATTACGTGGATCATACTAGAAAAGTATCGTTTCTGCTGATTTCCATACCATTAAACATGTTTTGCTTTTGAAATGTGTATACATTTCAAAATTATGTCAATCTGCATTCAGTAAATTTATTTATGCATTATATATATGATATAAACCTGTTATTGAATATTCATATTGGTAATTTTGTTAAATGATGGAAATAAACTTGAAACTTGAAAATAAAAACATCACTCTAACGATTATTTGATTAGCTGTCCAAGTATGTATAACATTATATGGTTATAAGAAAAATTTCATGACTTCTACCTCTCTGAAAGTATATTGTTGAAAAATAACAGTTAGGGTCCAAAATTAATATAGTTTCATTGCAACAAAAAAAAACCTATAATGATTTGCCTTTTAATTTTGATGATTTAATCTTACCAGATAGAAAGTTAATGTTGTAAAAAGTTACGTTTAAGATTACAAATTTTCACCTAAAATCAGTTTTTCCAGCATTTGGCTGATATATCTTGAAACGACTTACGACTCACTTTAATGTGCTGTATCACACATTTGAAAGATCTTTTAACCGAATTTACTGGTTCGGTTAAAGAAAAAATGCATATAGTTATCATAATAGAATAATTATAATTGAAAATGACTACATAATAAAATACTGGTATAGGCCTACTCTATAGTAACACAGAATGCTTTATATAATTATTTCAAATAACTTTGAATTATTTTTATGTTATTTATGTCGTAGTTTCTACAACTCCGGACGCCAGACAGGTGCTTCAAAGTCGTAATGTGCGGTGATTCCGGCGTCGGGAAAACGAGTTTTGTACAACGCTTCTGTCACAACACATTCACGACCAACACACAAGTTACAATTGGTACGTTGCCTATGCAAATAAACTTACCAAATAAATCTCGAAATATCTTATAACTCATTAATTTCAACTTTAATTATTTCACCGTTGCATCGATACAAACAGTTTGCTTAACAAATATGTATCAGTTATGAAACAGTATTTGTAACTAGTACGTGACTCTGTGGACATTCAGTTGTGTATCAGCTCAGTAACAAGTTAATTACGAAATATAATTAAACTATTTCTAAGCAGTTTTGTAAATAGCACGTGACATATTACGGAACAAGTTACAATTGGTACGTTGCCTATACAAATAAACTTTTCAAAGACATCTCAAAATATCTCAAAAGACATAAATTTCAACTTGAATTGTTTCGCCGTTGCATACATACACATAATTTGCTTAATAAATATATATCAGTTATGAAACAGTATTTCTAAGTAGTGCGTAACTCTGTGAACGTTCAGTTGTGTATGATATCAGCTCAGTAACTAGTTTACATAATTAATTACGAAAATATAATCAAACTATTTCTAAACAGTTTTTGTAAATAGCACGTGACATGTTATGTAATGTGGTTACGTCGTATTTACAAACAGTTGGTTAATATTTTGGTAACAGTTATGGAACTAAATTACGTACATTTCTTACTGAGCTCATACATATCCGAACGTCCAAATAGTAACGTATACTTCTACGTAACTGTTCAAAAACACGAACATGGTACGTAACATGTGGTATCGATGGGAAGCGCTTTGAGAAATTCATATGGTAAATGGTGATTTAAATTATTTAAATGTGTATTATTATTATTAATAATATTATTATTTTAATTATTCCTGATGATTATAAATTGCCACAATGACAATGAATTCATATGTAGCCGTATAATCAGCAACCATACAATAATAATGTGTCCCAACCCATCGAAATCAGCGATATGTCGCACAATTTAATTGGAAGTAATGCGAAAGTATTTCACCGGAAAAGTTAAAAAGTGGTTCATTGATGAGATCCATAATTTTGACGAGAAAATCATTATTGTTTTTAGTTTGTTTCTGTTAGCGCGAATACAAACTATTGATAAATATACATTTGATAATCATTTCTTTCAATTTGTGCCACACAATTAGTGATATTGGAAATCTAAACGAGCGTGTGCGTAACATAATATGAGTTATATTTAGAAATATTGTATTTAAATAACTGTAACTGTTTACGAACATGAGCATGTTACGTGGTATCGATGGGAAGCGCTTTGAGGAATTCATACTGTAAATGGTGATTTAAATTATTTAAATGTGTATTATTATTATTAATAATATTATTATTTTAATTATTCCTGATGATAATAAATTGCCACAATGACAATGAATTCATATGTAGCCGTATAATCAGCAACCATACAATAATAATGTGTCCCATCTCATCGAAATCAGCGACATGTCGCACAATTCAATTGGAAGTAATGCGAAAATATTTCACCTGAAAAGTTAAAAGTGGTTCATTGTTGAAATCTATGGATGGGAAGTGCTTTGATAAATTCATACTGTATAGGGCGATTTAAATTATTTAAATGTGTATTATTATTATTCTTACTATTATGTTTTAATCATTCCTGATGATAATTAATTGCCACGATGACAATGCATTCACATGTAGCCGTATAATCAGCAACCATATTATAGTAATAGGTCCCACCCCATCGAAACCAACGATATGTCGCACAATTTCATTGGAAGTAATGCGAAAATAGTTCACCTGAAAAGTTAAAATGTGGTTCATTGATGAAATCCATATTTTTTACAAGAAAATCATGATTGGTTTTAGTTTGTTTCTGTTAGCGCGAATACAAACTATTGATAAATATACATTTGATAATCAATTCTTTAAATTTGTGCCACACAATTAGTGATATTTTAAATCTAAACGAGCGTCTGCATAACGTAATATGAGTTATATTTATAAATATTGTATTCAAAAATATTGTAAACAGGCATAACAAGCATGTTAACTTTACTTCGTAAGGCGCAACTTCGATTGGGTTGGTCACGTGACTCACGTCACAAGAATGTCTGATGAACGACTACCCAATATCATCTTCTTTGGTGAGTTAAGAAATGGAACACGGCGCGTTGGCGGACAGAATAAACGCTTTAGGGACACTCTAAAGATATCCATGAAAAACTTTGATATTGATCAGACTTGTTGGGAAACTATTGCCATTAAATATACATCATGGCGTGGTGCGATTGGCAGGGGATCAAAATTGTATGAAGTTCGGCGTATCGAATATGCAAAGACCAAACGCTTACTGCGCAAAGCCCGTAATTCCACCAGCGCTACATACCGATACCATCCTGAGCTATTATCCTGTCAATAATGTACGACCAATTTCAAGGCTCGGATTGGGCTAATTATAACCATCTCCGAACACTTGAAATCTGACATTTGGATGACGGTTATGACGATGAAGATGGTCATCTTCTAGTAAGAAGAACGAACGAACATATTTAGAAATATCAAGTCATCGGTGTGTTATTTACATTCGACTATAGCCATTAAAAAATGCCTGAACTATATGTTATATGAATTTATTAAGTAACTTAGTTTGATATACTTTCATTTCATATAAAGATTGAACTCGACTTCTTATTATTTTGGTAATTTTCTTATTTCCAATTAGCTGCGCCTAACGTCTTATGTTGCATGTTTTTATTATTGAAAGAAAAAATCATCGGTGCAACATGCGCTTATCCACTTCATTCTTTTTTAAATTGTGATATATTTTAGATATTGATACCAATCTCATCTCACTTTATATAACTTGTTGGCGATATCGCTGCTGGTTTTGATAGTACGGATCATGTATAATTATTATTGATATACACAACGTTTAATTATTATTATTATTATTGTATATATTTGATCCAAGTTGGATCTGGACCCTCCAAAATAAAACAAATTCCTGTTACCCCAAGTGACATCACAAACGGACAAAGGGGTAGAGAAAAGACCGGAGTGCCCGGAAAAAACCTTTAGTTGCAAGTATGAAGTAAATAATTTGCACATACCGACCGGGGAATCGAACCCTGGCCGCATTGGTGCAAGGCGAGTAGTGCTATCACTACACTGCCATACTGTTTAATATGTTATAATTAAATGAATGTTTTATGCGTTTTTCTCTAGAAATTGGCTTCCATATGAAATCCCTAGTGATGGACAGCAGTGTGGTGTCACTACAAATATGGGACACAGCTGGGCAGGAGAGGTACGTTATTAACCAATCACAATGTCTTATAGTGTGGCATCATTACAAATATGGGACAAAGCCGGGCAGGAGAGGTACGTTATTAACCAATCACAATGTGTGTCTTATAGTGTGGTGTCATTACACATATGGGACACAGCCGGGCAGGAGATGTACGTTATTAACAAATCACAATGTATTATATACTTAGAAAATATGTGATGCACCACGGCAGATCCTGTATTATGTCGGCATTTTCCATTTTGAGATAGGAGAAATTTTCCGCTAAAATATATCACAAGTCCGATGGAATCTGGCCTCCTCTGTTAAGAAATAAATAACTTAGATATTATCACTTTCTTGATTTGGGTATACAC
The DNA here is from genome assembly GCA_027575025.1 of Scotoplanes globosa. Lineage (NCBI taxonomy): Eukaryota > Metazoa > Echinodermata > Holothuroidea > Elasipodida > Elpidiidae > Scotoplanes > Scotoplanes globosa. The sequence goes on along the minus strand of JAODAI010121090.1, from coordinate 453 downwards.
AAATAATGATACTGGTCTCCTCTTTCTTTTTACACTAATATCTCAACATGACCCAGGGCCGACATAATGTCTGCCGTGGTGCATCACATATGACGTAGTGCATTGTTTGAATAACGTGTACATTATGACAAATATTGTTTTGAATGGTGGTGGATTATAAATATAGGACACTGCTAGGCACAACCTCCATATCCGCAACATAATCATGACGTATTCGATTGTAGTTATGTAATTAACAATTGGCAACATATTGCTTTATTACTATATATAATTCATTCTTATAAACCTTCTCGCAAGTTGCGCTCTTCTAGTAAAGATCAAATAGTACAGCCACTTTCCAATAACAATTGCTATGGCAGTAAATGTTTTGCATTTTCAGCTGCTATACTTTGGAATCAATTACCAGATAGTGTCAAATCATGTGATACATTGGTCCATTTTAAGAAGTCTCTT
>JAODAI010120979.1:0-11270 GCA_027575025.1 Scotoplanes globosa | reverse complement strand
CCCACCGAAGAAACTTATCTATTTTTGGTGGTGATTCTATGCATATTAATGAGTGGGCGGATCTTATTGCGAAAATCGCAAGAAATGGCTCGTGAACACGATATTTCAATAATCGTAGATCGGATTAAGTTGATATTTGGTACATAGATGCCCTGCGGGCTGGTTAACCCGTTCAGTGCGTCGGCCGCATATATGCATTTTTCATAGAACTGCTGTGTGTGCGAATAACGCATATATGCATTTTCACCAGTGCGCGCGCGCGTATGATGTAGCGTGAATTATGAGCACAAGCGTGGTCATTGTGATAAATAATTCAGCACAGGCACATAGAATACACTAACATTATTCTAGCACTAAATGGGTTAAGAAGTCTATTGATTTTGACAATGATACATACCTCGCATATTAATGAGCGGGCGGGGCTTTGTTAGTCAAAGCTAGAGTGTAGGCTATTTTACAATGTACAGTTGTAGCCCAAAATTAAGACAATAAATCATCATGCACTTTGCATGTTTCTTGATATCATAATATTTTGCAATCTGTAGAAGAATATCCGACCACCCTATATATACCCATGCCCAAGGATGATTGTTATGTCCGCGTTTGGGCAAAATCAATCCATAACTGTACAAGAAATCCATTGCAATCTAAGCATTTTCATATGTCCAAATAATGACCTCAATTGGTCCCTAGGTGACCTTCGACCTAACATTTCTGAACACCCCACAGTGACCCATACCAAAGGATCAACGTTTTGTAAAATCCACTGACGGGATGATCAGGGTAGGCAAGATTAAACCAAAATTAATTAATGGTCAATTTCAAGTTCCAATTTTCATCAAAATCAACTGCAATCTATACGAGAAACATTTAATATATTTTCAAGGAATGACTAGAATCAAATTTCTGAATACCCAATATGCACCCGTGCCCAAAGATTGTTGAGTCCAAGTTTTGTTAAAATCCACCAAATACTCCTACGATTGACTAGGTTTAATTGACTAGGTTTCTTGGTCCTTTTTAACGCAGATGTTACATGAGCCACACAAAGCCTTTTATACACCGTGACCAGTTTAACACTGGAATATAAGCTCATCACCCCGTATTCAAACTCCTTACATTTCAATAAATTGTTGACAGACCGTATGGACATCATGATTACAACAACACTTGCTGCATGCTGGAATGAGCTAACAAAATGGTGGCATCCAGTTTCAAGAATTTGGAGTGATTGATTATTTTTGTCGGCCCTAACAAAAAGGCGGTAATATTGATCAATGTAAGTTATTATACATATCTTGGTTTGTTGTAATACATAATAATGAAGATCTTTGTTAGGGCCAAATTAGAAAAGTAGCGTGTTAGCTTCAATTGCTTCCTTCTCTTTTGTTTGTACATTATAAATTGTCATTATCAATCTCATTCACGTGATATAGTTTCATACTATTGTATACAATGTAAAGTTTGTTACAATTGAATAAAAGATCAGAAGAACAATCGATCAACAACTAAATATACAGTTATCATCAACCTCGATTATTTTATGCCACTTTATTATACAATATTGCTGTATATTATGTTATTATACATATTTTTTGTTCGTTGTATTCTCATTCACATTGCACAGTTTAATAATATTATATATAATACAGGGGCGTAGGGTGGTTTGTAAACGGGGGGGGTGCGTTTTAAGATTTAGACGGACCACTATCTCGGGCTATGCCCGAGCTTGTGAACGCCGAAGGCGTGAAGCGTCTAGCGGGTGGTCTGGGGGTTCTCCCCCAGAATTTTTTGAGAAATTAAGTGCTTAGATGCGAAATCCTGGCACCTAAACAACAAAACGATAATAAATACAGTGTAGGCTAGATATACGCGGCCCGTTCAGCGGACCAAAATGGAATTAAAGATAGAAAACGGACCCGCATATTGCAAGTATACCGGTGGTTGAGTGGAATTCGTGGCTGGCGGTGCGTCCGCAACCCCCGCACTCCCCAGCCTACGACCCTGGTAATATAATGTCATGTAACAATTGAATAAAAGGTCAGAAGAACAATCGATCAACAACTCATCATTTTATGCAACTTTATGCTATTGTACATATTGCTGTCTCGTAATATTGATTAATGTCAGTTATTATACATATACATTTTTTTTGCGGCTGGAATTTCCAAAATCCATCAAGCCTAACCTCAAATACCTCGACTGAGGGTGAATTAACTACGTTGACACATGATAGGCAGGCATACTGTTCCAAATATCAGTAACTCTTTCGGTAAAGAAATACTTTCGAATATCTGTTCTACATGTGCTCTTACAAATCATAAAACTGAGACCATGTGTAGTTGTATCCTTGTGTAAATGAAAGAGGTAACCGATATCCTTGTCATACTTCTTAGCAAGAATTGTAAATACTTCAATCATATTTCCATGAGAATGCCTGTAGGACAAGGTAGGTAAATTTATAGACTGGCAAGTCTGTCAACTGCAAGCTAGATTTGATATACCAGGGATGAACTTTCTTGCCCTATATGTTGAATATTATTCACCCCAATTTTTTTGTTATTTCACCATGTGGCTGCTGTTTTACCTGACGACTATATATAATCCAGCTCAGTCATAATGGATGATAGACTACAGCAATAACAAAATATATCTCAATGTACGACAGGGTTGGCACAGCACTGATGTACAATGATTAACGGCATTATCTGATCTTATTTTTATCATTGCCATGTTCTTGCTATAGCAACACAATCGTTGTATGTATAAACTTTATTATATAATATTGATGTCAGGTAATATTTATTAATGTAAGTTATTATACATATTTTGGTTCTTTGCATTACATAATAATGAAGTTCTTTGTTAGGGCCAGACTAGAACAGGGACTTGTCTGATCCAATTGCATCCTTCACTTTTGTTTCATGCATTATTCACATTATCAATCTCATTCATGTGATACAGTTTCATACCATTGTATACAATGTAATGTTTTTTAAATTGAATAAAAGATCAGATGAACAACCGATCAACAACTCATCATTTTATGCCACTTTATGCTATTGTACAATATTGCTGTCTTGTAATATTGATCAATGTAAATTATTATACATATTTTGGTTCCTTACATTACATAATAATGAAGATCTTTGTTAGGGCCAAATTAGAAAAGCAGCGTGTTAGCTTCAATTGCTTCCTTCTCTTTTGTTTGTACATTATAAATTGTCATTATCAATCTCATTCATGTGATATAGTTTCATACTATTGTATACAATGTAAAGTTTGTTACAATTGAATAAAAGATCAGAAGAACAATCGATCAACAACTAAATATACAGTTATCATCAACCTCGATTATTTTATGCCACTTTATTATACAATATTGCTGTATATTATGTTATTATACATATTTTTTGTTCGTTGTATTCTCATTCACATTGCACAGTTTAATAATATTATATATAATACAGGGGCGTAGGGTGGTTTGTAAACGGGGGGGGTGCGTTTTAAGATTTAGACGGACCACTATCTCGGGCTATGCCCGAGCTTGTGAACGCCGAAGGCGTGAAGCGTCTAGCGGGTGGTCTGGGGGTTCTCCCCCAGAATTTTTTGAGAAATTAAGTGCTTAGATGCGAAATCCTGGCACCTAAACAACAAAACGATAATAAATACAGTGTAGGCTAGATATACGCGGCCCGTTCAGCGGACCAAAATGGAATTAAAGATAGAAAACGGACCCGCATATTGCAAGTATACCGGTGGTTGAGTGGAATTCGTGGCTGGCGGTGCGTCCGCAACCCCCGCACTCCCCAGCCTACGACCCTGGTAATATAATGTCATGTAACAATTGAATAAAAGGTCAGAAGAACAATCGATCAACAACTCATCATTTTATGCAACTTTATGCTATTGTACATATTGCTGTCTCGTAATATTGATTAATGTCAGTTATTATACATATTTTTGACTCATTGTATATTACATAACTAGCCCAGACTAGAAAAGGGACTTGTCTGATTTAACTAGTTCCTTCTCTTTTGTTTCATACAGTATTTCTATTAGCAATCATTCACATTGTACAGTTTAATAATATGCTGTATAATATAATGTCAGCTATAATTGAATAAAAGGTCAGAAGAACGATCGATCAACAACTGAATATGTCATCAGCACCCTGGAAACGAACCCCCAACCTTGAGATTACAAGTCACGTGGCGTCAAGAACAGATGTGATGATCTAGCCCATGGTTCATGCTTTGCATTGATCTACAAGCTAAGTGCTTGTACAATGTTGTACTTAGCTTGTAGAAAATAATGGCACAAGCCGTTTTTAGCAGGTACAATTGTTAATGTATATCATTGTATGTATCTCTTCCCAAAGCTAGTTCATTGATCGATTTAGCTTGTAGAAAATATTAGCACTAGTTAGCTGTTCTTAACTTGTTACCAAAAATGTGAGATTGGTGCCACTGCCTTAAATTTCCAGTAACTTTGGAATGTAATACAATTAAAAATTAAAATGTAAAGTCATTAAGAAGATTCTTAACTTATATCAGTAACAAAAAGTTGATAAAAGTTGAAATATTTCCTTATAATATTGCAAAATGTCCCCTGTGACGGATGTACATTTGGCTGCTTGTGCGTCTGAAGGTTAAATTTGGGACTGGTATCCAACTAGAATATAATATGGTAACTAGATCATTTTCACATTGGTTTCATTGTTTTAAAATTTATATAATATATTTGATTGTTTGATTGATTGATCGAGTTTCCTGGCCCTTTTCAACGCAGAGGTTATATGAGCCCCACCCAAAGCCTTTGATACACCAGTTAGAGCCACTGGAATGTAATCATCATTACTCCGTGGTTTAACTCCTGACCGTGCGATCATAAGTCCAACATTCTGTCAACTGAGCTATTAACCGGTCAGACACGACCATATTTAGCAACATGTTGACAGCTACATTGTCTACAAGCATGATAGCACACAAGCTCAACTGAGCTATTCAGCGGTCAGACACGACCATATTGACCAACACGTGGACAGCTACATTGTCTACAAATGTTACAAATGTGATCGCACAAGTTAATATATCTATGTAAGCTACAAGTGTTGACAGCTACATTGTCCACAAGTATGATAGCACAAGTTCAACTGAGCTCTTAACCGATCAGACACGACCATATTGACCAACACGTTGACAGCTACATTGTCCACAAGTATGATAGCACAAGTTCAACTGAGCTATTAACCGATCAGATAAGACCATATTGACCAACATGTTGACAGCTACATTGTCTACAAGTATGATATCACAAGTTTATATATCTATGTAAGCTACAAGTGTTGATAGCTACATTGTCTACAAGTATGATAGCACAAGTTTATAGATCTATATAAGCTACAAGTGTTGATAGCTACATTGTCTACAAGTATGATCGCACAAGTTTATATATATGTAAGCTACAAGTGTTGACAGCTACATTGTCTACAAATGTGATCGCACAAGTTTATATATCTATGTAAGCTACAAGTGACAGGGGGTTGATAGGTAAAAACTTTAAAATATGTCTTAAATAATATTTTCATGTTGGCCATTACTCAACCCTTTAAAATGCACAGATAATCTCAACACGCATTTGTAAAGATATGGCTTATGGCTTAATAGCACCATCCTCAGAATTTTCACAGTCAAGGATTACACAGATTTTTAACCATATTCCACAATAACATATATATGTGTTCAACAATCTTATCAAATTAAACATACTAACCTTGACTACAGGTGAATTGTTGTAACATATTAATTGAAGAAAACATATACAATGTTCTTTTACATACTTTTTCCCTTTTCTGCACATTTATACATCTATTATATATAATTATTTGTTAATTAGTGATTGCAATAATATAATTATTATTAATTTCTTAAATTATTTTTTAATTAGTGATAGTAATAATATAATTATTATTAATTTCTTAAATTATTTGTTCGGTATTATATAAGGATAACCCCACACCAACAAGTGACTCTATTAATAACATAAACCAATAACTGGGGTTGAAGGCTCATTCCATCTCATGATGCTAGGCGACAATATTTTAGGTCATTTTATCGTATTTATGGCTTTTGAGCTTTAACAAACTTTCATGGGGACTGTAGGTACCTTCTTGTTCCTACTTATTTCTCCTCGGCCAGGTATTAATTATTTAATACCTTATTCCAACTATCTAACTGAATTCCACTTAAATCTCAACTATGTCGCTTTGAAGTGCGCAAAAAGTGCAGACCGGACGTAAAAAACGAATCACCTGACCTGTCCCTGACCTTTTAACCCAATGAACCCCAAATTCCTTTTTCTTTGTTTTCCGCACAACGCGCGTATACCTGACAAGCCGTTTCTTCAGCTCGGCACGTGTATGCTGTGTCTAGTCACTATGATGCTGTCAATTATAGTCCAGGGTCACCATGCCAACAGACACACATAATGCAGGGTGCAAAGGGTCAAATTGACAAAGTTGTTCGCACGACAATTTAAAAACGTGTTTACTCTCTGCATAAAAAATACACTACTAGAACTGACTGCCGAGCTTAACACATTTGCGTCCCACTGTCGTATATAAACGCAACAATGCTCAACTGTGTGAAAAAATAATAATAATAAAAAATATTAATATTTTTTTGAAGAAATATTTTTGGCTCTCTAGAATGAAGAATATGTATACTTTCAGAATATTACTACCCAATACTAGATCATGCAAAACCATCTTTGATCTTGAATATTTCAAATATGTTAAGTTCTGTTAACCATCCTGGATCTGGACCTACAGGCATTTAATGCATTTCATCCAGTATCATCATAGGTATCATAGGAAAATACCCTGTGGGACTCAATGTGTTAATAGGCATGCAGTCACCCTTAACCTCTCAGCCACAGCGTTATGATACTCGGTTGATACATGCTAAATATTTATCCTACACAGAAAGACTGGAATAATATTGTTTTAAAATCCAAAATGTAATCTGAACTGGCCCGAATGGTCCATTTCAGGGATGAAATTAAGGTCATATAGAATGCCCGAAAATGCCTTTGTCATTTGCCCAACAATTAAGAACATGGCAAATAACTACATAATAACAGACCCTATCATCCTGAAACATAAAAAATCAAAAAGGACCTTTTCGATCTTAAGGAACTAAAAATAATTTACTAGATTATACCAACGTAAAATAAATGCATAGTGTATGTATGGCAACCCTGCAATAAAACCGTAAAAATGGTGGGATATTACATATATATATATATATATATACTTGAGTTGTCTAAAATCCAGAGAGAAATCACATTTTTAGAAAGTCACGGGCCAACAGTATTCTAGTAGTACGTATATTAAATTGCAACAAGTGAACATTGTGTCCGTTATTGAAACAGATACAAATATTCAGGTAAATTGATAATTCTGATAAAAAACATAAATACTATAGTCAGAGCACCATAATGGTGTTTGACATGGCAAGAGTATTCACGTTAAACTGTGTAATTAATTCTAACAAACACCACTTCCAATAATTATGATTAATAGCTCATTTGTAACACCGAATAGGCCCATGCACCTTCCAGAACTTATTTTCCAAACTTAAAAAATATATATTTCTGTACTAATTCACTTGCCTTTCTTGTTTTGTAGTAGGCTACTAAATGTAGGCTGAAATCACAGATATATTTGCCTACTGTACATTTATTATTTTATAGGGTGTGACCTGTTATTTAAGTGTTATATAGTCAATACAGCATACAATGTATGTAGGCTACAACCTCAACCAACAAAATACAAAAACTATTATTTATTTGGCAGGCCTCCACGTTTGAGGAGCGCCAGCGCGATCACGCTCCTTAAATGCTCCTGACAGACACCAAGGAGCGCCCTCTATGGCGCTCCTAAAAAAAATTACCGACCCAAAAATATATATATATTTTTCATGGTTTTACCTTATCTTCTGACAGGAAGGCGTCTATTCGACCAAGTCCTAACATGTTTTCACAGGAGAGCTTTTCCAGGAGAGCTTATACTCTCCAGGAGAGCATTGGTATGCTCTCCTGGCATTTGTTATACGTGGAGGCCTGATTTGGACAAATTACTTGTACTTTAAAATGCCTGTTGTGTAAGTGCATGGTAACAATCACATGAGGCACTTGTCAATTGTAATCCGTTCCTCCTCCAACACCGGACGTAGCGGGACTGTAGCGGGGATGTTCACATTTTTGTTTCCCCGTCACACCGGGGATGTTACACAAGTTTATGCGGGTGATGTTCGCAGTGTCATCTAGGCCGGGATTGTGACCCCAGGACTTGCACCAAATGTAACGCCAATATAGTGAGGATTTAGCGGGGTCTTTCTTTTTTTCTGACCCGCTAGCGGGGATTTATTGGGGATGTTCAGCAAAATTAATACCCCGCCCCCTGCCGGGACTTTTCATGAATGCAGCGGGGGAAGAAACGTGCATGTTACAATTGTGAAAATGACATTACAGTCCCCGTTACAGTCCCCGCCTAGCCCGGGTAGGGGAGGGGATCTACAATTGACAAGTGAACTTCATGCTACCAGAAACATAATGGCAATCACCTTTTTACTTTTTTATCCAAAAAAATTTACTTGCAGTGACCATGAACGGTATATTCACTGAAAAACTGGAAAGACAATATCACATTCTGAAACTTCACAGAAAATATATATAAGTGTAAAAACATGACCTAAAACGAAAGTTCGGAACCATAAGCTGCACTGTAAATAAATTTACCACTCACTTATAATAATCTATTTATTATCTTGACGACATGGGAGAATGTTGTCGGTATGAAACCAACGATCTAATTGGTCCTTTTCTCTATATACACTACAAAATCAGCCAATAGCTGACAGGTTTACATTATATGAACCGCTCAAACAAACATTGCAGTTTGTAGATATTACAATATTGGGAATTTGATCACCAAAATTTAGCAGGGAGTTTGATTCGCAGTTAACTCCAATTAATGAAGACGACGTATGCTATATCGTTTTGACCCGCAACCATCATACAAATAAATTGGTACCCGCTAACCTGAAAGAAAAAAATTGGTTGTGCTGAGATCCACATCTGCTCTATAGATCAAACTGCCCAAAATGCAAGGGCATCCACGCCGAATAGATTAGTATAACACAGGAGCATATAAATGTCTAATTCTCGACCTGTAACTGGCTTTCATATGATATGCTCCTGTGTTATAGTGTATCTAGACACATGTTATACACAAAGGTTAGGAATTTGTGCTCCTGTGTTATAACATGTTGGGTTTTTAGGCTTTTCAATGCCTAATTTGACAAAAATGGTTTTGGCATGGTTGGCAAGGGACAAGATTAGTGTGATTAGCGCAATTTAGCAGTCATTGCTAATCAAATCCCAATTGGTTAGCAAGAACTCCATTTTGACTAGCAGAATCGTGGGATGACAATAATAATGTATGCGGAACTGGATTAATTCAGTCAGATTAGTATGTTGCAATCTCAATCATCCATGGATTTAAGCGTTTTTTCATTTCTTACGGTAATGAAAATCAGCGCCCTCTTCTATCGCAAATTGCGATTAACACTAATTTGTCCCTCTGCCCAGAGTGCCCAGAAAACGATACATTTCATCCGTCAGTAACCGATTAAAACGAATAGCCTAATGTTAGGTCTAGTCTAGCTTATCTTAACTGCAATACAGTCTGTGGCATACCTGTGACGGCAAAGAGTCTGTACAGTGTACAGTACGGTAACATGGAATCTGGGAATTTGGGGGAATTCTGAACGACTTCAGGATTGTTTTGGGAAGAAACCCATTGCCATGTTATATCTTGATTTCAAATTCAGATCGATGATTCTGGAAATATGTGTTTTTACATGTAATTTGGATGAACATCTAACTTTTTGGCTAAATGCCGTTTATATGGAATGAGTATTTTGAAAACGGAAAACGGCAATATCGGTCGTTTATTGGCTAAACAGTAAACAAACAACCAAACAACCTAATTAATTAATTGATTGATTGATTGATGAATTGTGTCTAACAGCTCATTTGTGACCTACCAGTTTAATAGTGACGTCCTCGGAATTTAATCCCAAGTCAAAAACACTGGATTGTTGACCAACATGCACCATTTTTAAAGACTTTGGTATGACCTGACTTCTATTGTTCTCGAACCCACAAGGACGCGGAATCATTATTCAGTCTCCCGAACTACAGGCAGATGATCCACCCTGGAAAAGAGTCGTTTTATCCATCTCAATCAATTAGAATGTCTGAATAGGCCAAGTCACCTCGACCAATCGGAACAGCTTATTGAGTCTTTTCCACCAATCGGGGAAAAAAACAATGCTAATTAAGCAGGCAATTGATTAAAAAATGTACTGATTCGATTTGACTCTCAAACGGTAAAAATACAAACCCAGATAAAATATACCCTGTCAACTTACAAGTGCAGAGAATGCTCAACAACATTCAAACTGCCTTCAAAAATTTGGTCGCGCTACTAAATCTTCTGTAGAAGAAACCACTCTGAAATTGACCTTGTTAGCTGCCTCATGAACCAATCGGATCCGCCCCGTCGCTCTTCTCGACCAATCGGAATGTCCAGGTGAGTCGCTTTGACCGATCGGAACGCCTAGCGAGACGTTTCCACCAATCGGAACACGTCGTCCATGTCACTCACCTGGAACCAGTACCTCTGGACCAGCAGCGCCTGCATGTAGCCAATCAGGAGGCCGCACACCACGTCGCTGATGTAGTGGCGCCCCAGCATGACCCGCGACACGCCGACGCACACCATCCACACCACCGTGACGTACTTCACCGGGACGGAAAGCGAGGAGACAAGGACGAGAAGGAGGGCCAATGTGGCGGCCCGGGTGGCGTGGCCCGACGGAAACGAGAAGTGGTCCACGGAGACGACAAAGAACATGTCGGAGGGCGAGTTGGTGGCGGGCCGGGCACGCCGGACTATCGCCTTCACGCCGCCGCTGACGAGCAGGTCCAGCAGGATGGCTGAAATTATTGAGAGAAAAGATCAGTAAATTAGTGTTTCAGAGTGTTGTAGTTACATTACGATAACAATAATAATAATAATAATATGATGTTGGTTGTGTTCAACGGCTCATTTCTAACCTTCCGGGTTTAATAGCGCCATCCTCAGAATTTTTTCCTAGTCGAGGATCACTGGATTGTTGACCATGCTCCAATCCCATACG
>JAODAI010120868.1:0-11270 GCA_027575025.1 Scotoplanes globosa | reverse complement strand
ATTATATTCCAGTGGCTCTAACTGGTATACCAAAGGCTTTGGGTGGCTCATATAACCACTGCGTTGAGAAGGGCCAGTAAACCTATTCATTCATTCATGATCAATACTACCTACCTTAACAAGCCCAGCGACATCACCAACAATTTTAGGCACACGATCCAAAATAGTATCCCCTCTAGTAGGAAAAAACACATGCTGATGCATGAAAGCGTCTTGCAATAGATCATATAAATCCCTATACCTTAATAGCCCCAGAAACACCACCTTCCCAAGCAATATCCAGATAATTGAAATCACCATGATAATAGTATCCTGATTAGAAACAACATTAGTCATATTGTATAACAACTGATCATTCACGCTTGTACTATTTGGAGACCTGTAAACTACCCCAACAAACAACTGTGACTTAGTAGATGAATATTAGTGGATACACACCCTGTTATTACTTACTGGAGCAGGGACACCGTCTAGTTGTCGCCCACCATGTGCTGATACCAGAATACCATCAGCTACACCGGCTTGTACGGCTTTCAGGGCTACGTCACCTATAATAGCAATACACATTATAAAGTAAAACACAAATAATGTACTATTCAGTCGGCTATAGCTGAAATATATGAGAAGCTTCCTCGCCGAAGTAGAATATACTGAAGCTTTAAACACAATCCTGGGTGTAGCGTTGTGGTAAAGGGGTTGGGGTGGGGGAAAACTGTCACCAGAAACATCCATGTGTCTAAGCGTAAAAGAAGATATCCCATCTGATTCTCTCCTGAGCTGATCCTTATGAAAATGCCTCCACCGACTAAAGACCAGGTACCCGTCGCTGCAAAGCAACGCCTTGGTAATTGGGTTATCTGGAAAATGATGGTGTGACATGTGCGTGTGTGTGGTTTTCAACCACAAACCATAGACCATTTACTGCGTTAACCACTACTAGAGTACAACTGTGGTGCTAATTATAATCTTTTATAGCAATTTTGGGACGGAGGTTGAGGTGGTATTTTCCATAATTATATTGACCGGACTACTTGCTGAATTCAACAAAACTGCGAAAAATTGTGTTCGGCGTTGGCAGCAGCACAATATGTGTATATAGCTTACATGTGTGGATATGATAAGAAGGCTATAGTTACAATATATGTATATAGCTTACATATGTGGATATGATAAGAAGAAGGCTATAGTTACACTATAGCTTACATGTGTGTATATGATAAAAAGAAGGCTATAACAATGTATGTATATAGCTTACATGTGTGAATATGATAATAATAATAATAATGATAATTTATATAGCGCTTTTCCTGTATAGGACCAAAGGTCACACCCCAAAGCGATCCACAGTGAAATGAAAACGTTATTTACTGTACATATGCACCACATGGCCAGAACATAATCAATGTTCATGAAAATTAAAAATGTATTAATCATAGTGAAGTATGAACAGATGAGTCTTAAGTGACTTCTTAAAATGGACCAATGTATCACATGATTTTACATTATCTGGTAATTGATTCCAAAGTGTAACATCTGCAAATGCAAAACATTTACTGCCACAGCAAACGATATTATAAAGTGGGTGTACTATTTGATCTTTACCAGCAAAGCGCAGGTTGCGAGAAGGTTTATAAGAACGAATCAGTTCACCAACAATATAGCTAGAGTGATTGATGAGTGAATTATCTATTCATTTAAAGGCCCAATTGTTAGTTTACGATTTAGTAGCGCCGTACTTTTAATGTTTTCTAGTCGAAAATCACTGGATTATTGGCCAAGTCCCAATCCATTACCAGTATACGTTCAACATCAAAAGAGACAGTAATTTGTACCATTTATAAAGTAGTTGGCCTGACATCGAGCGCAAGCAGCTTGATTATAAATCTCCAAAGTGTAGTGAAAGGATCAGTTTGTGATGAAGACTGAGTATGTATAGGGTCCACCAAATGACGTAGTTATGCATTGAGCTCATATGTAGACCACACTGTGGTATCATAACGTATGGTCTGACAGAGCGCTCATTCATATCATAATTATCACAACGTATTGTCTAAGAGGGAGCTCATACATATCATAAGTATGTTATATGATGTCACACATGACATCATTGGGTGGTTTAACACGGATTGATATCACTGTGATGATCAAGTGATATCGCTCTGATCTTTCCATTATATCACATTCTTGACTTGAGTGTTTTGACATGACATTTATAAGACAGATTAGAATACACTGATTTCACAACATTAAAAACATAAATGTATATGTGTAATTTAAATGAAAAAATATTCTGCTTAAATAAACAGTGTTAATTAACAGTCTGCCATACATTACCGCCTGGCAATGCAGTCGGTACATCAGCTATACTGTTATACGACATACTGTTCATTACCAGGAGATAGTGCATGGCAGACCATTCATTAACCCTCAATTATATTGCATTGATTTTATCAACGATAAAATGTTATATGAGTGACCCAACTAGGTGAAGTGAACAGAGATCAGAGATAGTAAGAAACTCCATAATTTATTTGCATTTTTCAATAAGTATAATTATCATGTTATTTTTTACAAGAAACACATTATGTTATCTCAGATGTTCCCCTTTGGTCAAATTATTGGGGTGTAAACAAAAAAAATATCTCATGCGACATGTGATGTAAATATTCTTATTAATCCCAATTTAACACTCTCATTACCTAACACGGTTTTTGATAGTCAAGGTCGTTTTATTGTTTTAACTATTAATATCAATAAAGCATTTTTTGAATTAGTCAACGTTTATGACCCAAATATTGATAAAGCTGATATTTTCTACAAAATTAGCTTCCACATATTAAATCATAATTGGGATTCGATTGTTTGGGGTGATGATTTTAATTATATTTCGAATCTTGCTACAGACAAGAGAGGTGGGCTATCTCGTACTGATTTCAGAGTCAGATGAATTTAGTAACGAATACTTGTATTACTAGTCCATTCGGATCTGATCATTATATTGTTTCGTTACACGTTTAAATTGCTAATAAGAGAGGTATGGATATTTTGAAACTAAACATGTCTTTGCTAGAAGATCCCACATAGGCCTTTTAAATTATTATGGCAACCATTGTCAGTTATAGAAAGCATGTAAAGTTAATATGAGATCTGTATCCATCTCTCTTTCGAAGGCAATACCTTTCCAGCATATTGAATCTGAACGTAATTTTTTTCATATACAATGTCTCATTCAGAGGAATCTTTTCATACTAATCCTAGTGATACAAATAAAAGTAGCTTACATTCAGCTCTCGAGGTCATTTATGAATATAAATTGAAAGGATTTATTATTAATATAGGGTCCAATGGGTTGAACATGATGCAAATAATACGAAGTATTTCCTGAACTTGGAGAAATGTAATAGAGCAATTAAAAGTATTAATGCAGGTATTGTTTATGATAATATCACTATTAATACAGTCTCATAGTTTAACAATGCTTGAGATCGAAAGGTTTTATAAAGACATTTTCTTAAAGCGTATTAACACTATGTGATATACATTGTTAATTGAACAATACAAAGCTCTCCGTTGATCAGCAATTGGTTTGTGAAGGTCTTATTACATTGGACGAACGCACCAGTTGTTATATGCGATATCATCAAATAAATCTCCTGGTTCAGATAGTCTCCCAATTGAGATATATAAGGTTTTCTGGAGGGATATTTCCCACTTGGTGTTTAATTATTTTAATTGTGCATTTCATTGTGATCATATTTCTGATAAACAGGGCAGAGCTTGAATTATCTTAATTCCAAAGCCCTCTAAGCACCACCATTATTTAAACAATGGATGCCGATTGCGTTAATCACAATACCGATTATAACATCTTTGCGAAATGTATCGCCAATCGTTTGAAACAATTACTCCCAGATCTTATTAGTAATGAACAGTTCGGATTTTTAAAGGGAAGATATATTAGAGAAAATGTTCTCATTATTTTAGACTTAATCAATCATTGAGATGTCTGTTTCAGGTGTATTTCTTTTCTTAGATTATGAAAAAGCCTTGGACTGTCTGGATTGAGACTTTATTCATAATACACTCACATTCTTCAATTTTGGACTTCAATTTAGATCCTGGATTAAAAGCAGGTATAATAATATCTCGACCACACTACTACAAACAATGGTTTCTTAATAAATTATGTTGGCGTTTCAAGGAAAGTTCGACAAGGGTACCCTCTCAGCACTTACTGGTTCATCATTTGTACTGAAATGTTCAATAATATGTTCAATTCAAATAACGATGTTAATGGAATATCTATCTTAAACCACACCTTTAAATTATGCAGACGATACGGTTATTATTATGGAAGGTTTCGAGCTTATTATTTGTGAAGTTTTTCGGGTACTGGATAAATTATGCAATGTCTTCGGTCTCAATATCAACTTTGAGAAATCTTAAATATTTATATTAGGTCCGCTTTTTACTAAGCCCCTCGATATTTATCAAGTATTCATTTCAATGTCAATTTAGGCAATATTTCTTATATCGACATTTAATTTAATCATCATACCGAAGATTTATTTAAGCTTACTTACTTTCCTAAGCTGTCACGTTTTAAAAACATTTTAAACGTGTGGTCATTAAGGGACATAACTCCAATCATAAAGATGTTATTAATCAAATCTTTGTTATTTCTCAATTAGTTTACTTATTCACTGTTCTGCCAAATTCGCCTTCTGTATTTTTCAAGGAACTGGACACTATATTTTAAAATTGTGTTTGGTCCCCCAAACCAGATAAAATAAAAAATATCAGTCTTACTAAACTCCAGAAATAAGGGTGGCTCAAATATGGTGGATGGATATACCTTAGTTTAAAATGCAAATGGGTTAAACGTATTGCAATTATTATATTTCTTCTTGGAAAGTTTTATTTAACTATGCTCTTAAAAAGTATGGTGGAGGATTTTTCTTGAATGTAATTACTATATTTCTGATATTAATATAATAATTGTATTCATGATGTCGGTAATGCGTTGTCGATTTTTAATTTTCGGCCACCAGCGAGCACAAATAATTACACAAATCAAAGCGTTCTTAATAATTCTTATATTAAAATCGATAATAGGATTATTTATATTTTGAAGGAAAGATTTATCCATTATATTATAAATTTCGTTAATGATAATATTTGTTTTCTTAGTTATAATAACTTTGTTACAAAATTTGATATTCGAATTACATCGACAGTGCCTAGATAATAGAAGAGACATATCAATTTTATTAATATACCTGTAATATTCATATAATTTATGAGATAAGCACTGTTACTATTACCACTAAGTACACTTATATTTTTATTAGTAATAAACTTACAAAGTCGAACCTTATTTAAATATGGGAACAAGTTATTAACATGGAGTACAACTGGAGTTCATTGTTTTATGTTGCATTTGCTTCTGTTAGTCATAACCAATATATATGGATGCAGTTCACGGATGTGTCCATTCTACTGACGTCTCCAGTTCTGCTGATATCTAAATGGACTCGACGTTGGTTGATACGGGATGGAACCGATTAATGTGAACTACAGTTAAATATACTTAGATGTAATTTCGTGAACATTTTATGCAATTTCAAGTCAAACGTGTTTTCACACGTGACAACTTTTCTTTTTCCCTTTTATCATTTTTCCACTTTATCTTTTTCATTTATTTTACATTATTGAGGGAATGCACCACCAAATATCCCTCGTCCCGCCGCTGAACGTGATTTTATATGCCCCTATTTGTATTACTCACACAAATATCGATTACCAGCGCTGCATGTTGGCTATTTTGGAACGTGTCTCCCAGAAGGGCACTTTAATTCCACTGTTCCACGCCACACATGTGTAATGGACATACATACATGTCATAACATGGGTATGCCTATATGTGCTAACATGGGCACACATTCGGAAGCTGATCTTACAAGTCAGTCGTCAATGAGCTTTACGGCCCATCTATATATGTGATATACCATAGTTCTAAGCTACACTGATCAGCAAA
The DNA here is from genome assembly GCA_027575025.1 of Scotoplanes globosa. Lineage (NCBI taxonomy): Eukaryota > Metazoa > Echinodermata > Holothuroidea > Elasipodida > Elpidiidae > Scotoplanes > Scotoplanes globosa. The sequence continues at coordinate 5,233 of JAODAI010120868.1, read as the reverse complement.
GACTACAGAGAATATCGAAAGACGAGTCTCATTAACTGAAATGTTCCAAGGCTCCTTACATTCTAGATCTTATTCATCGCCAGAACTCCAAGGCAGCACCTTTCAACGTTAATTTTTAATATCTCAGTTTGATAATAAATTTAATCATAAGTATTACATGTCTACAAACTTTTAGCAATTTTCTCAATACTATTATCATAATAACAGAGACATAATTGTTTGGTGCTTAAGTGATAATATAAATTTAAAACAACATGCAATATTTCTGATTCTACCGCATGTAACTGCCGGTTATTGAAATCGTGTACAGATTGGTTAATACAGCATAATTTCGTTAGCTGCAGCCAATGATCTACGTTTGTGGGTTTGACGAGTTCATCAATGACTGGGGAAATGTAAACGCGCCACTGAGCATTGTGTCAAACTTTGGATATTAGGCGCTATATAAATCTTCGTTACATTTACATTTACATATAACAAACTATTCAGACAAAATGTTAATTAGTAGGTTTACGTACCTGTAATGCTGTTTTCATTTGTCCTTCAAAATAACAGTGCTCTATCAGGTTACCTATCGGACATTCCAAATGGCGGCACGATCAGAAGTAGCTCCAACGTAAGTGTTTCTAACTTTATGAATTTGAGGATTATTGATTATTATAATGTATATAATTAAACCAATTCCAATATATTCAGAATTCCATTCTCTTTCTTAATACATTCAATTTAAGTTGATATATAAGTTAGCCTTGAAATTATAGAATTTCATATATAATTATACGCCGTATAATTGAATTGGAGATATAGTTATGCAAAATAGAGATATATGTCACATGACAGCATGATGTTACAATTGTATAAACGATTATATTATGTAACTGATTTACAACATCTTGTTATCGTGTCTTACGCATATTATACACCATCACTTGTTTTGATATAATGAGTTACACTATGTAAACGATTTACGACATATTTGTTATCGTTTCTTACGGATATGCACGGTCGCAGTGCAATAGTTGTACTATTGCACGGTCGCCATGCAATAGTTGTACTAGTACACGGTCGCGTGCAATAATGTTACTATTACACGGTCGCCGTTCAATAGTTTTACTATTACACGGCCGCCGTTTACTAGTCTTACTATTACACGGCCTCCGTTTACTAGTTTTACTATTACCTACACCATTATGTCAGATTCGTGTAGTTACCCTGCCATGGAATCCGACGTCCTACAAACAATTGTTATGCATCAACACGTCTAGACATCGTTAAGGTCTATCGACTATTTGTGTATATATGTCATAATACGGATGGTCTATAATCTATGTAAACAATCGTTACACACCAACATACCTCCTTAAGGTCTACATAATATTTGTGAACACATGTTATAATATGGATGGTCTATAGTCTATATAACAATCGTTACACAACAACACGTCCATACCTCGTTAAGGTATATTTGTGTATACATGTTATAATACGGATCGTCTATAGTCTATATAAACAATCGTTACACACCAACACATCTAGACAGCGTTAGGGTCTATATAATATTTGTATATACATTTTATAATACGGATGGTCTATAGTCTATATAAAGAATTGTTACACATCAACAAATCTAGACCTCGTGAAGGTCTACCGACTATTTGTCTCTATTTGTCTATCCATGTAAATAATACGGATGGTTATAACTGTATATAAACAATCGTTACATATCAACACGTCAAGACCCCGTTAAGGTGTACCGAATATTTATGTATACATGTTATAATACAGTTTGTCTATAGTCAATTGTTACACTTCAACACATCTAGACCTCGTCAAGGTCTACATATTATTTATATCAGCCTGATCGGTTGGTCAAGGACGGACATTTTGAAGATTTTGATATAGAAAGAGCATGTAAACAATGGGAACTTGTATTTATCTCCCTTTTTTTAGTTTTATCTCAAAAACGATTGTCTATACTCTATCCATTGAGAAAAAAAATAGTCAGGTCAGTTTCTTACTTTACGTTTAATTGATAACATGCTATAGCGTCACGGACGGACATGATATAATTGGTTCTTTTCAATTTTAGCACCTTACTATCATTTCTATTCGTCATATTTTATGATTTAAAAGCAAACTTAGTACAAAATAGAGAGCTACTGATTGTCTTTCTAAACATGTAATTTGTATTTTATTTTCCGATCTTTATTATTCACGTACCGACGTAAACAAAACATGTCACGGGCGGACATTTCAAATGTCACGGACGGACACCGGATGCTAAAGATAGGGTACTTTCAAAAATGATTTCTTTTATGGAATAGTCTAAGGCACACACATCTACTGCACATTGCTCTGTAAAAAGTTTTTTAATATTTCAATTTTTACCTGGATTTTACTGCAAATATACTGATTTTTGACAGAAATATGTCACGGACGGACATAATTTTGTTATGGATGGACAGAATCAACTGTTTTAGAAAATTTAGGAAATGAACAATAATCCGACATGTGGATTTCAGCATAGATATCTTAATTTATATTTTTTACACCCATGCTAACATTCAACCGATCAGGCTCAAATATACATGAAGCATATACCTTATAATTCGGATAGTCATATAGTCTAACTCCATAAATGGTATAGTGTGGCCTATAAGGTTATAAACAACAATTACACTCTAATAAAAACATCCGGGTTAGATTGACGAGGATCGGTGTCACATAAGATCGATACATATCCTGGTTAAAATAATAATATATTCCTGGTTTAAAATGACACTTTCGTGGTTAATAATGTTTCAATTAACCAGAAAATATTAATTTTAACCAAGAATGTATTTTTCCGTAACCAGGATATGCATAGATGATACTGTGAATGCCTCACCATCCTTATTCTTCTGTAATATGTATTGAATATTAATTATACACGAAGAGTTTCGTCGTAAAATAATGGCGTTATAAACGCCATTTTGAACTTGTACAAGTTGGTGTGCCTAATTCACATAGCTATCATTTAAACAATATATAGAAACTATTAATTCCACACAATGACAGCACATTTTACATTACTTTTGATTATGGAACTACTTTTAACATCTGGAAAAAGCGTTTATGTATCTCTCTGATCTGTACATCCCTCTGATCTGCATATCCCCACATTCCGCGGGTCATGGTAAACGTATGGATGAAGGGAGACTCCCGAAAATGGCGATGACACATGTGGAAGTTGGTAGAAGAGGTAGTGGGAGACCTCATCTGAGATGGAAGGACTGTGTTGAGAGGAATTTTGGGAGGGCTTTAGGTGATGGTGATTGGAAGGTCATGGCTGCGGATATAGGGAGGTGGAGGGCTTTGGCCAATGATGCGGCTGTCAGTTAGTATTTTCTTCGCCACACTCGATTCATGAGGTAGAGAGAGAGAGCGAATCCCTAAAAGCAATGTTATCCCATAAGGCAATCTTATCCATATTTGGGGACCACATACAGACATAATACCCAACAGTTGATTACAAAGTATAACCCACATCATAATAATTATGCCTTCCCACCCCTCTAACCCGCTTCCTTACCCTTCCCTGCTGAACCTATAATACCGACCCCATTACTCTTTATGTCTCCCCCTCAGCATGAAACAATTTACATCCCCGGTAACATCCATTCCTCGCTCTACCCCCTCCACTTCGTCTCCTGTATATATATACGAAGAATCTCCAACCTCCGTCTACCCGTCACCTCCACCACTTACAAGCACTTCCCTGCCATCGTACCTACATTGAGACTACCTAGCCGGAATTCACATCAAGGCCGATGCCGGTGGATCGACCCCCAGCATTTTGATAATTTCTCGCCGCTGCCCGGACAGGCCGCCGGACGGGGTAGCCAAATGGTGCTCGTCAGTCAATATCATCATAAAAGAGTGAAACAAATAGCCACAATAACGCTGCCCCGGCTGATCTATGTACAGTTTTATATCGGAATTTCCATTCTCCTAGATGGGCCGCCACTCCAGGCTCACAACCTTCATCTACCGAGACAAATAGCCACAACTATGATCTTAAATATCTGAATTGTTGATTTGCTCTTTAGACTGAATACCCAGTGTTGTGTATGTACGGTGTCCTTCGTAATGTAATATATTCGTTAGGGCATATCCTGATTTGATTAACCAGGGAAGTCCTGGTCAGAAATTTCAGGGTCATTTTAACCATGATCCTGGTTTTAAAAACAATTCCATGGTTATATTTTACCACGAACTTTATTATGTACATCTTCCTCTTGGGGATTGTAAATGCTGTGAACAACCAAAATTCCGAAAAAATCTGCCCATAATTTTAGATACAAACTGTTACCTAAAATATCAAAATGTTCAAAGTGTTTCTGAATCTGATCACTTAATTTGAACATCGTAATTTCGAACATCGTAAAAAAGATTTTCCACTACGCACCATTATTAGAACATCGTGTTTACTTTCAGAATTCGTGCCGGTTTAATACTATCGATGTGCAAATAAAGTAACCTTACCTTTAAAAAAGGTAGTTTATCAAGCCATATTTTCAAATAAAGCTCTAGTCCTATTGTAAACCACATGAAGATGTTGACAAAATTTCTCGATAAATGAAAATATTTTATGAAAAAGGAAGATTTGTATCGACCATCGTGTAATACATGGTATGTTGTTTGTTTATCTTTCAATATTGGAAAAATATATTTATCATTCATTATTTTTAAAAATATCGGCAGTGATCTTAATCTGGACCTGATCGGAATATAGTACAGTATATACCTACACTGAGAGGTTGTATGCTTTTTCCAAAACCTTACACTTGTTGCACTTCACAAATGCATCATCTTCATCATCATCATCAATACATCGCAGGAACCCACAGGGCATGGTGTAACGGAAGAAACGAGAGGCGGCTTAGCAGCGTACGGTCAGACGTCGCTACAGATGTCCAGATTTCTTGACTGGACTATCTCCTCACTAAGACCATTCCACTCAATTATAGTGTATGGAAAAAGATTGTCTATATATTTTATTTTTGGGCAGTTTATATATCTGAATGTTTTACTATTATTGTTCACCTAATTTCTTATAATGTTTGAGGTTTCAAAACCATTGTATTTGGGTAGGGGTAATTTATCTTCTCACAGCAAGCTTAGTTAGATGATCAGTGCTCTGGACTGCAGGCAGATTGTTATTAACAACATTGTACATCATAGCAAGACGGTT
>JAODAI010120757.1:0-11270 GCA_027575025.1 Scotoplanes globosa | reverse complement strand
GATCCTCGACTAGGAAAAAATTCCGAGGACGGCGCTATTAAACCAGAAGGTTAGAAATGAGCCGTTCAACACAACCAACAACAACACTATTTAACCCTGTGTCTCCCTCTTCTTCTCTCTCCCGCAGAACTCGATCCGCCACAACCTGTCGCTGCACAGCCGCTTTGTCCGCGTCCAGAACGAGGGCACGGGCAAGAGCTCCTGGTGGATGATCAACCCCGACGCCAAGCCGGGCAAGAGCTCCCGGCGGCGCGCCACCAGCATGGACAGCAACGCCAAGTGGGAGAAGAAGCGGAACCGCGCCAAGAACAAGGCGGAGAGCAAGAAGAAGAGCTGGGCGGCCAACGCGTCGTCGCCCAAGCTGGACGGGTCGGAGGCCGGGGACTCCGACTTCAGCTCGTTTGCCGGTCAGGACTTCCGGTCCCGGGCGAGCTCCAACGCCAGCAGCTGCGGCCGGCTGTCCCCGATCAGCGGCGGGGGCGAGATCCCCGACCTGCGCGACATCCGTGACCCCCGGGACGCGGGGGCGGAGATACCCACCATTCCATCGTACAAGGACCAGTGCTACGGGCACGAGTCGCAGCACTCCGCCGAGCAGCTGACGGAGCAGCTGTCCCTCAACCTGTCAATCAGCAGCCCGGTGCCGCCCCCGGGCATCCACGTGTCCCCGCTGGCCAACGGGGTCCTCTACCAGAGCCACGGCGCCGGCGCCAACAACAACAACGGCTTCGGCCTCTACTCGCCGCCGCCCAACTACAGTCCCTCCGCGGAGGACTCGCCCTGCCACAAGGCCGCCGCCCAGAGCCCCTACAGCCCCTACAACGACACGCCCGTCTCCAGCCCCCTCAGCCAGCCCCCCCAGTGCTCCCCGAACCGGGGCCTGGCCGACCTGGCGGCCCAGTACAATCTCAGCAGCCAGAAGTGGATGGTGCCGTCGCCGGGCGACATCCGGCTGGCGGACCCCGGCCGGTCCGGCCTGGCCGATTCCATGATGATGTCGGGGGGCCAGGTCCTGCAGCAGCACGGCAGCCCCGCCGCCATGGACCTCCCCAGCTGCCGCGAGCAGAGTAATGCGATGCGCAGGTCGCCCATTACGCCCCACCAGTACAATATCGCGCAGCCGCCGCCGAACGGCGCCCTCAACTTTTGCATCTCCCAGCCGTCGCCGCAGCAGGGCCACGTCGTCCCCTCCCCCCACATGGGGGTCTGCACGGCGGGGGCCTACCGCCAGTGCCACCCCGCCGACCCCCACGTCCTGCCCAGTGTCCAACAGACGGCGACGGCGATGATGATTGAGAACCACATGCCGTACGACCTCAACAATCTGGACGTGGGCCCGGGCTTCGAGTGCGACATGGACTTCATCATTAGGAGCGAGGTGACGCAGGGAGAGGGGCTGGACGTCAACTTTGACAACATCAACACGGGGACCACGTCGTCCGCCGGCATAGGAGCCAGCCTGGTCCATTAACGTATGCACCGAGGTAGGTAGCCAAAATTACTCATTTGTTACTTGGACTTACTTCACGGGTTAGCATTTCCGGTAACATCAGGCCGCAATCTAAATACAAACGATCACCGAGTCTTTAGATTAGGTTTGTCAGTATCCTCCCGAGACCCGAGCAAAAACTACAAGACCAAAATTTACAATACTTCATGAATCAAATATTAGCTTTATTCTGATACCTCTCTGTCTCTACCTCCTGAATCCCTAGCAAGGGATTTCACATTTTTTTTAGTTTTATGCGCTATTCAATTTTTTCAATAGAGTTGGTCATATTACAAGTGCTGGACTTGTGATATATCAGTTTTTTTTTAACCCGAGCTCCCGGGTCACTGACGTACAGGAACCTGGAATGAGCCTTGAAAATCCTTGGGATTTTTTTATTTAAGCTAATAGTACCATTCAATACTATGATAACTTTGTATAAACGATATGACTGTATTAAAAAACGGTATCTAACTTATAGTGATTTTTCCCCCCAAATACCACGTTTAAAGCTGATTATCCAAAATCACACAATGAAAAATTGAACCGTGACTCCTGGGTGACCCTTGGATATTGAACATGACTCTTGGAAATTGAACTTTGACTCTTGAAATATGTTGCGGAGAGTCCTGTGACTCTTGGCTTTTACCCCCTAAAAAAAACTCTGTATGTATTTTGTAGAAAAATATCTCCTATTTCAAAATAGAGAATGTTGACTTATAATACCTGATCTGCCGTGGTACTGTACATCAAAATGTATGAACACAGCAGGAAACAGGAAGAGTCCAATTCCAAACCGGGTCCTCCGATCTGTTTCACTGCAATACTGTACTGATACCATACTATAATTTGATAAATGGGCCAAGTCTGATTATAGTTTGACGTGATGAATGCGGGGCTCGAAACAACCGACGTCACTGATGACGTTTGCCGTAGGTGTGACGTGTATGGCAAGCCAAATGTTCAATAATTAGATAATCGATAATCTTGGTTTATCGACCGATAAACCAAGTTTATCGGTGTTAGCTATTTTCATGCTGCATACATTTTTAGGGTCATCCGCAGACCTGAATATAGCAAGCCAACTGTTCAATAATTAGACAATCTCGGGTTGCTTGCCAAACGCAGACACTTCGCCAACTGCATGGTAGGAACAGTGTGTACCGTACCGCAGCTAGCTAGCTGCATGAAGTATGAACCACGTGGTTATGCACATCACCACACAGTATTGACATACACCACACAGTATAGGCCTACGTTGGAAATATTGTTTTACGCGCGCTATATTTCGTATTTCTAGGAGTGTATGCATAGCAGCGTGATGCACAACTACGACTTGTAGGCTACGCCAAATGTTCAATAATTAGATAATCTTGGTTTTTCGACCGAGAAACCAAGATTATCGATCGATAATCTTGGTTTCTCGGTCGAAAATCTTGGTTTATCGATCGATAATCTTGGTTTCTCGGTCGATAATCTTGGTTTATCGGTCGATAAACCAAGTTTATCTAATTATTGCACATTTGGCTTGCCATATACGTCATATGGTTCTCCGGTTATAGCAGTTTTAAAATAGCGTGTATGCCTACAATGTTAAAAAAACTAGCCAACCTTAATCGATTAGCGCCATATGTACGAAGTTCTCAGAAGTATACAGTGTGAGTGGAATGATCATCTCGGAAACCATATTGAATGTAACTAAAAATATGATGTTTTTAATCAAAATTATATTGTCTCCCTATTATATCCAGATGAAGAGTCGGACGACAGCGATGTGAACATTCCCATGGAACAGCTGAATAGACCCTCGGTAAAAGCAACCATCCCATCTCAGCGTCGCCCCCGATTATCCATGCTGACGTCACTTCCAAAGAAAGAAATACTGTTCCACGCGTCGGACAAGCAGTTTGTGAAGAAGATCTTTCGGAGCGCAAAGGCCTTACGCGAGGAGCAGAAGCGGCAGCAGGACATTACGCACTTTGTTATTCACCCCTTCAGTAACTTCAGGTAAGTACCTGCATCATGTTAGGATGGAATAGCCAAGGTATTGCAGGAATTTAAATGGTGTCAACTGAAACGATTGATTCTGACAAATGTGTTTATTTGTAATTGTCAGGCTTTAAGCTGTGGCTGTTGTTATGGCGAGAGTGCGTATCAACATTCGGACGTAACTAATTGGTACATCGTAACCGTTTCTTGTAACTGCCATTCAACTGTCGTTAACGTCATAGGTTGTGACTGTTGTACTTTATCATAGAGTTATAGCCTATGACCATTATATTGGGTATACCAGCAGTTGGCCTACATCGCCACATCAACACGCATAACTTTACAATTATGCGTTAACCCTGCATTCGATCTACTGAGTATAACTGTATATAATGACATAGTAGTAACATGAGTACGATCCATGCAAAATTAAAATAGCCCTTATACTTTTAAAAATATGGACGTTTAATTAAATTGATATATGCATCGATATATACGGAATAGGCCATTTCGAAGGAAATTAATTTGAAGTAGTCTAACTATGATACCACCATTCCACTACACACTCAATTACTTATAATACATTTTTTATTAAAATAACAAAAATATTTTTATTTACGCCAAGTAATTTTACACAAATATAATAATTGGAACAAGGAATAGCATTAAATAACTTGTAACTTAAGAAATATAATGAAATATATTATGGAAATACATTTGGGGTGAACAGGCCTTGGTGCCACATGATTTAGTATACTTTAGTCCATCCTGTCCATTCTGGTCCTGGTCCATAGCATTTGAGTTTGCAGCGGGGCGATGTTGTCATACTTAGACTTACTTCAAGTCAATTGTCCTCAAAATTTCAGCTCCCACATCTCTTTCAAGTTGAAATTTCGAATTGCTTGTATCTCTAAAAGTATTAAGACTATTTCCATGATGTTTGCAGGATTTTATAGATAATTTATTTAATCGTTATACTCATAACAATATTATGTTCTTTAAATTCCCTTTAATCAGTGTCTCCAATTTAATATCAACTGCAAAGAGGTATACAGACTGCACGGCGCGACAGTCGTTTTTCGACAAGTATTACCACTATACAGAGACACACATAGCTCAATCAATACGCCCTATGTCAGCATGTATTATATACACATTATATAAGGCTTCCCACGTGTCCGCATGTATTATATATATACATTATATAAGGCTTCCCACGTGTCAGCATATATTATACACATTATATAAGGCTTCCCACGTGTCAGAATGTATTATATATACATTATCTAAGGCTTCCCACGTGTCAGTATGTATTATACACACACATTATATAAGGCTTCCCACATGTCGTCCTCTGGGAGGGTAGGCAACACCACGTCGCGATAGCCGTTCCTCGACGTCAACGAGTTGTCTAGAATTGAAGTAGACACACAAATACTTTGTCAAATCAACAGCTTGTCGTCTTCTTCTAAACAATGAGTACTCGGAAGCTGTTGTTTTACATTTTGCGTCACACTAAACAATCAGGGACGTCGGACGTTGACGGAATTTTCGTCTCACTGGACTGTATTTCAAGTTTTCCAGTACTGAACATTGGAGTCAATTTGAAGATGAATTTCTGTAGTTGTAACGCGGTATGGCGAGATCACGATTCATTACTGGGCTTGCTTGAAAATACGAAATAAATATCCCAACAATATTTTTAGTGTAGAAGATATTTACAGTGTATAGTACTCAGAGTGTGTTGGGTACAACTCAAAGCGCATTACCGCCGCAGTATGTTTAAAGGTATAGGATGCACTGGAAAGAGGACGTGGTTATATAATGATTTTATGCCGACCCAATTATGACACATTCGCTTCTAAATGTTGAATCTTCGTAAAATTAGCCACCGAACAAATAATATAGGTTTTACATCCGCTTGACTCGATCATTGTCACGTGATGTAAATATTATTGTCAATAGCCAATCGTCGTCTGTTAATCAGCTAATCATCAATAGTTACGTTAATACCAAGGGTAGTTTATATTATAATTCTGCTAATTTCGATGAATCGACATCACGTGCAGAACATCTATACAAAAAGAGGATGAACCCGGAAATCATACACAAACATAACATAACAATTATATTTTGTAACACAATGCTGTAGATTTAAAATGATATAGTATGTATGCACGTGATACACAAATTACATGTATACGTATATATATATATATAGCAAGATGTGTGTCATTCGTTCTAATGAATGTCAGAATCATCACTTCCTTTACTAACAAATCAATAATTTGATAGATGGATGTTATTTTGGTTTTTATTATTGATTTAGAAATGGCAAAGCTTTCGTCTCACCGCAAGTCAATTTCCCACTTATGATGAACTGGCATTGTAATTAAATCAAACATTGATAAAAAGGTTAGAACGTAATCCAGGGGCGTGTTCAGAAAGAGTAGCATAGGAAAGTCCGTACGCCAAAATTCTTACGAAGTTCGTAAATGTGTCAGTTCTATTCACAAAACCTTCGTACGAAGTTCTTAACTTACATTGTGTATGCCTACCAAAGAAGTAAAAGAAGTGGCAGTTTGTTATAATCTAAGCCTACTTCTTTGGTGTTTTCTTTAGAAAGGCTTCAAACTACATTTATAGCCCATGCTTTGGTTATGGTAATTCTTTAGAAATAGCACCTGTCAGGCATAAATGATTTTCTTGAAAAGAAGTTGACAACATTGAAAGGGAAAGGGAATATTTCCTAATACTGCCTGCACATTTTGTGTACATTGAGACCGTACATTGAATTTTATATCACACTAGCATCAAACACATAATTCGACAGTGTCGCAGTTGAACAGAAATGAACTCGAAAAGTCGTCGATTATTGGAATCTAAATTATGTCATGGAAGACTTTAATTTCTTATCAAAGACTTATAATGTGTTACCACCGGATTTCCCATATCTTGATATGCTCCATCTCTCCGATGTTATTTCTTCAATGAAATTTAACAAGAAAATCGAAGTTACACAATTAGGAACAACGTACTTTTGAGAATACGACGTAAGGAAAATTAAGTTGTGGAAGTAGACTTACGCCAAAATATTGGCGTACGCAAGCTTCGTGAATACGGCCTCAGAACTGTATCAGTCCTTTTAACGTTATGTTGAAACTATTTGAAGGTACGCATTTATGGGGATGACGAATACGTTTGTTATCCAAGTTCTCGGATCACAAATGATATTCTCGTTGTCTAATTTACACATGATAACAATTTCATAAGTTCACGTAATATTCATACTACTAACCGTAATTATATGATTATCGAAGGTGTGCAGGGTGGTTAAATTCCGATGATTTTACGTCACTCATTAAATTGTTAACAAGCCACTTTTGCAGGAACAATTGAAGCGACTAATCGAAAAGTACTTAAGTCATATTTAATCAAAACTGAATTACCGCACCAAGTTAGTGTTCTAGATAGCACCTTTCATATTATACCTTGTTTGGTAACAAACAGTTGGAGCAACTATGTTGTAATACAAGCATGTTCGTCATTGATATATCCGATTGTTTAACTAAAAGTACCTAAGTCCACTACTATAAGGGGAAAGTACCTAAGTCCCAACATATTGATGTATGTATGGCAAGCTGAAAGTGTATTAATTAGATTATAACTGTTTTTCATATATTTTTTTCTTAAAAAAATAGTTTAGCAATAAAACATATTTCACCAGAAAATATTTGCCAAATTATCAATATTATGCTAAAAGTGCCTAAGTCCGTAATATTAGAGAAAGAGTTCCTAAGTCCAATAGCAAATTCAAACGTGTTGGACAAGAAGTACCTAAGTCAAATTTTGTTTATTACCATAACTTGATAACCGTTGCTTCGGAAAAGCTTTAGTAAGGTCCATACCTAAGTTAAGATACTACAACACCTGTACGATTGACAACCAGAACGGATTAATCTACAGTATCCAAAGTTTACTTTGAAATCTTTAGCATCGATTATGTCAGTAATAATGTGACTTAAGTACTTTTTCCACTAGACGCTTCGATTTACCTGGTCCCCATAGAACTCTGTTAAGATCAACTGCATTAGGTAAGGAGTTTATTCAACGACTGCACAAACGTAAAGTTTTACATGACAAAGAAACTATAACTGTAAAGGGAAAATGTTCATTATAGACCTATAAAATATAACTATATTATGCTGTAGAAAATTCCTGTATAACGATTACCCTTTAGTAGTCCGTGGGCCATATACATAACGATTTGTACGACATTTTTTCATTCGTAACATACCTTTGTAAGTTATTAGTAACATTATTTGTCTTTTTTTATTATGCGGCTTTCGAATGGTAGAACAGCTCTTTTTTTACCACCAACATTTTTTGCATAGAAGAATTTTGTGAATACAAACTTAGCGTGAAATTTAATAAAATGTTGCACCAGATTGCATGTGAGGTCATTTAGATGTCCGCGCCAACCAAGGTGGTGCTCCGCTTAGGTTATGTCTCAGACAGATCTGTGAATATACAAATCAGTAACACACATGCGCCCCCCCGTCAACGAGCTCCTGGTTCTAGATCGCATGCCGAAAACTCCTAGCTTTTGTGAGACTTTTTATTACGTTTCATATAATTGTTCAATCATCTTTAAAATTGTTAGGCCGTTAATTAGATATTTAGTCGTAAACATTCATGCTCGTTAATTTTAAGGAAATCAATATCCATGTGGGACACAGGTAGGCCCATAATGAATACGTGTCCCGTACCCCCAAAAATATATGAAATATGTATATTTTCAGTAAACATTAAAATATAATTTGTATCCACAGATTCCAAGAAATCGCTCCTACGCACTTCGTTTTTCAAAAAAATAACCCCCGTCGGTGCTTCGTGCCTGCGGCGCTCGCAAGTTTGGGCTTCACCCAAATTCGGGATGGCGCCTGCATTGTGAAGGAAGTGCTTTATAAACATGCACGAGAGAGAACAAATGACTAATTATAATTATAAGAAAACATATAATATATAAGAAAACATAGAAGGTTAAAATGTTGGTCTGATAATGAACAGAGGCAAAAACAAATTTATGACGAACAACAGTATATATGAGACTATCGAAGACGAGAAGAGTAGAAATCCATGCTATATAGAAAGTGCCAGCGAACAAGTCATGTGACGAAGAAACAACGAACCAAATGATAACAAGAGGGCCATGTTGTAAACATACTGATAATTTCTTAATGCCATAAAAAACTACATTGTGGAGAAAGAACCATTATTTACAAGCCCATCCTTCCAACAATAACCTAAGGATGCCATACATGGGCATGGGAACTTCAGTAAAACAATAAGAGAAACACAAAGTGCCACGAGAGAAGAATAGAAAACACACCACTACATACCTGTATGGCAGACAATACCACATACTGACATACCGAATACATTATTCTAACACAGTTATAGCACAGGGGCATATATAAATATGCACTGTACATATATACACATTGGTCAAATTTGACCAAGTCTTGGTCAACTATGCACCGAACCAAAATTGGTCAAAGTTTGTATGCAATTTTCCATTTCATTTTTTGACCATAGTTGACCCATTATTGGTGAAATACGACCATTGTGTATAGAGGTAACGGTTAACTATGCACCAAACCAAATATGTTCAAAATTGCAATGGCAAATTGAACACAAAGTTTGACAAAATTTGGCATAGTTGACCAAGACTTGGTCAAATTTGACCAATGTGTTTTTACAGTGCGGACTTTTCGGCCTCTAATTACCTTTTGAATGTTATTTGGGTATAAACAATAGTTGGGGTTAGTAGTTATTTTACAACATGTTGCGGTTTTAAGGCCTTTGAATGCATAAAATGACAAAAAGGATTTCGGCATGGTTGATTCCGAAAGTGGAAAGGAAAGGAACGTAACATATATATGTTATGTATGATGTTTATTTGGGCATTCTGTATTATGCCGGTAAGGCCAAGTAGAGATGGACAGGGCATATTGCTCGCCTTACACAATAATTACCACTAGACTCTAAGATTCACTGATTGGAGACCACCAAATGGGGAAACAACAGACGGGCTGCAGAGAGCAACACAGATGGAGATATGAGCATCTGTCTTGATAGCTAACATTATACGATTGAGATATGAGCATCACTCTTGATAGCTAACATCATAAGATGGAGATATGAGCATCTGTCTTGATAGCTAACATCATAAGATGGAGATATGAGCATCTGTCTTGATAGCTAACATCATAAGATGGAGATATGGGCATCACTCTTGATAGCTAACATCATAAGATGGAGATATGAGCATCTGTCTTGATAGCTAACATTATACGATTGAGATATGAGCATCTGTCTTGATAGCTAACATCATAAGATGGAGATATGAGCATCACTCTTGATAGATAGCACCATAAGATGGAGATATGAGCATCACTCTTGATAGATAGCACCATAATATGGAGATATGGGCATCACTCTTGATATATAGCACCATAAGATGGAGATATGGGCATCACTCTTGATAGATAGCACCATAAGATGGAGATATGGGCATCACTATTGATAGATAGCACCATAAGATGGAGATATGGGCATCACTCTTGATAGATAGCACCATAAGATGGGATATGGGCATCACTCTTGATAGATAGCACCATAAGATGGAGATATGGGCATCACTCTTGATAGATAGCACCATAAGATGGATATATGGGCATCACTCTTGATAGATAGCACCATAAGATGGGATATGGGCATCACTCTTGATAGATAGCAACATAAGATGGAGATATGGGCATCACTTTTGATAGATAGCACCATAAGATGGATATATGGGCATCACTCTTGATAGATAGTATCATAAGATGGATATATGGGCATCACTTTTGATATATAGTATCATAATATAGAGATATGGGCGTCACTTTTGATAGATAGCACCATAAGACACATGTGCATAGGATCACACAGATCGGAACAGACGATTGGAGGTATACAACGATAATGGCATATACTGTAGGTAAATTATAGACCTGCTAATAATAATTGGCGTCAGTGATGCCAGTTTCGTTTGTAAAATTTGGTTGAAGAAAGACGTTCATAATTTTGTCATTACATAGGCCTACACTTTATTTCATTGTTATTTTTGTTGAAACAAGATCACTTATCCACCTCAGTGTATGTTTACGTTGGTCTTTATTCATTTCAAGTGATGTTTCATTATGCTTTGTCGTCATTGCATATATCATGTAATGCCTGTTTGTTCTTTTCAAGTGATGTTTCATTAATGCTTTGTCGTCATTTCAAATATCATATCATATACATACACTGTTTGTTCATTTCAAGTGATGTTTCATCATGCCTTATCGTCATTACATACATCATGTGATGCACTATTTGCTCATTCAAGTGATGTTTCATTAATGCTTTGTCGTCATTACATACATCATATGCACTGTTTGTTCATTTCAAGTTATGTTTCATTATGCTTTGTCGTCATTACATACATGCTGTATACATGCACTGTTTGTTCATTTCAAGTGACGTATCATTATGCTTTGTCGTCATTAGATACATCATGTACATGTACTGTTTGTTCATTTCAAGTGACGTATCATTATGCTTTGTCATCATTACATACATCATATACATGTACTGTTTGTTCATTTCAAGTAATGTTTCATAATGTTTTGTCGTCATTACATACATCATGTATACATGCACTGTTTGTTTATTTCATGTGATGTGTCATTATGTTTTGTCGTCA
>JAODAI010120646.1:0-11272 GCA_027575025.1 Scotoplanes globosa | reverse complement strand
TGTTACCACTAAACGTTATCTTCTTGACAAAAATGACAGTTGAAATTCACTTGCGAGAAGTGAAATAGCGCCACCATTACGGCTGGGCCTGGAGAATGGGTTAGCATTTTAACGCTCGGTCCTGAGAGGGTTAAGCTAGCCTCTTCTTGTATAGTTAATGTATTCTAGCAACATTAGTAATAACAACATGACAGTTTTAATATCTCTGTGAATGATTGTGTGCATTCCAATCCTGAGATCGGTTGATCAAAGTCACACTCGAATGATGAATGATTAAAAAATAATAAGACCCACTGATCTGTTACTCCGTAAAGGGTTGACCTTATTAAGTTCCAATAGCTGTTTCAGTATTGTTATCAATATCATTTGATTGGCATTATATAACCTCTGCGTTGATCTGCTGGTAAATTTTATTATATCTATCTATTATTAAGGTCCAGCGGCGATCGGCTAACTACTTCAACCACCGTTAATACCGGCTTAATAATAAATAGTGGTGTGGCTGAATGGAGAAGATTGGTGGCTTTAGAATCTATGAATGAATAGGTTTCCTGGCACTTCTCAACGCAGTGGTTATATGAGCCACACAAAGCCTTTGATATACCAGTTAGAGCCACTGGAATATAATAATATATGAAGCTCATCAATTGGAATCTATGCAGCTCAACAATTGGAAGATCCACGGTTCGAATCCCGGGTCAGGCCTAGTAGTGTGTTTTTTTTTATTCGAGAGCAATCACGGTTTTCCCATACAAACTATTCAAAATATCCAAATTTGACTTCAAATTTATAAATTGGATGACCACCCGACGTGACGGTGTAATTTATAAGTATTCATACTTCATCCACAATAGTGGTCTCTTGACGTCAAAAAATAAATGCCTTCCAGGCCGTTAAATTGTAGGCTACTGTGAAATTATTGAAATATTTTGTTGAAAGAGTGCGCTATACAGAGGCTGTGGTCTTCAACCTGTATTGTTTGTTTGTTTGTGTAGTATTACCGGTGCGCCAGTGGACCTTACACCAGTCATATGCACAACATTTCTTGCCCAAAGTCTTTAAAAACGTTGACTACAATCGGTAGTAGAAAGTTAATATGAATAAACATAGGGTGATCCAATCACAAGCCGTGTTGAAACACACTTTTGTTCAATATTCAATAGACCTACGTGATGTAACAAAATGATAGACACTAATGCACTGGTCAATTGTAATCCCGGCCCTCCTCTACCCGGTCATAGCAGGGAAGTTGCTATCGTTTAGCCGGGAATGTTCAAATTGTTGTGTCCCCGCCATACTGAGAATGTAGCGCCAGTGTAACGGGGATGCGCGCAGTGAAAATTGGGCCGGGATTGAGAGCCAGGACTTGCACCATATGTAATAGCACTGTAGCGGGACTTTAGCAGGGATGTAGCGGGGATGTTAATCAAAATAATGCCCCGCCCTGCCGGGACTGTTCACGAATGTAGCCGGGAAAACGCCCACGTTACAATTGTGAAAATAACGTCCCTGTTACAGTCCCGGCTATGCCCGAGTAGGCTAGGGGGGGGGAATTGATAAGTGCATAATGGCGACTCATCTAGAACGACTGAGAAATATTCTGATGAGTGATGCATGTTGTAGACTACCAATTCAGTGATGGAAGGGTTTAGATTTCCACTTTTTTGGGTGATTTGACAGAGAATGACCCATTTTCTTTGTTACTTTATAATTAAGATTGTCCATCTCCTAATGATTATAAAATGACTACCAGTCGTGTACCATTTCAATCGGCTATATTAATTTGTTTGATGTTTCAGATAGGCCAGTATATCAGGTCATAGTTCATCCGGTTCAGACGCATCTAATCCTAACAGTCCACAGTCTCTCTCACACAGTAAGTATTGGTCTGAGTAGTGATAGAAATTAGGGACACAAATTTGCTCGGACCTTAGGAAATTGACTAAGACGGTGATCTATAAAACCTCAGTATTGAAATCGCAGTCTATTGAATGTATAATACTGCATACAGTGACATAACATTATCGTGCATTGGGTCCCTCAAGGCAATGGAGGTAGAAAAGAAATTTGAAGCAAAAATTTACAATAGTGACATCTCTTGAAGGTGAATGATTTTCCAAATTTCAGTTGTGAGATGGATTGATAAATGCAGTGTCCTTGTAAATCAGAATAAGTCTGTGGCAGTCGTTAGGGAGCGTGATTTGCGGGTGCATGCCAAAATGTGGTGTATTTTATACTTTTTTGTGTGGTTACATCAACTCAAATAGTGTATAAGAATTACGACTTCTGGGATTTCTGACAATAATATACAAATATATAACATAAAAAAATCCACATTGTTTTTATTGATTTCTGAAAATTATTTTAGCGCTTTTGTCATTTTCATGTCTTTATTTGTATTTCAGCCGGATGAAAACATTTTGTTGTTTAGAAGAGGACTAATATGTGTGTGGAACATCAATAATCCCTTACAACCACAAAAGTAAGACATTTATTATATTTGGGCTGGTTAAAGAATTCCGATAAGCTGTATATGACCATCATCTGTAACAAAAAGGGTTATAAAATACATTAAGTCAATCAATCTTTGGGCAGCTGCTGAGCAATCTTTTGTAAATTAAATGTCAATAGAAATTATGACATGACCACGCAATAGACAAAATCGATTTATGAAGTGGGTGTTCATGTTTCTACCAAGGAAACAAATTACACATGTGTTGTATGTGTACGTACATAAAGCTGTGGGCTCACTGACGATTGTCAATGGATGCGCGAACATGCTCACCCTGTCCTGTTTCAATGAGTATCGTTGACGTATCCTCACACAGCGTCATACTTCAAGAACATAACATAAAATGTAAATGTTGTGTCATTTATATAGTACCTTTTTCTACCGTAGTTACAAAGCGCTTTGTATTTCCCCAGTCATTGGTGAACTTGTCGAACCCACCTAGTAGGCCAGTGGCAGTAGCTAAAACAGCGTCCGATGACATAGATTCACTTCGAAAGGTACCCAATTAACACCTGGGTGGAGAGAAGCAATCAAGATTATGTGTCTTGCTTAAGGATACAGGGTGAAATGGTTCCGCCAGTATTCGAACCAGTAATCAACTTCAATAATAATTTATGCATGTTGTGTCCACTTATATAGGAGGGAGGCCACTCATACTAGTAACAATATTAACACCCCCTTCATATCTACCTTGTTCAGTTTTAATGGTCTGCTCGGTAGACAGACTGTTGGACTTTTAGCATTGTAAAATTGAATACTTCCATATACTTGCATATATGTGACACACCAAGCCAAAACGTGTGTTATTATGTCCGCAATATTCATTTTGAATTAAAGGCATATTTCATCTTATTTGATCAAATTTATGTCATTTTTGTCAAAATAATGTTTTTCACGTTTAGCTATTTTCAACTTGTTTACTTGTCAATGCAATAAGCTTTTTCACAGTCTGAGAAATTAAGCATAACGCATGTGCACCAGGAGGTCACCTGTACTGTAAAATATGTCAACTAACAATCCTTTATTAATATTTGGGCTACATTTGTAATAAAATAATTATAAAAGTATTATTATAAAAATAACTTTTTTATAGTTTCTAATTGCATTTAATTATAATCATCTCAGGAACACAAACTTTGAAGGCAAGTAAAACTATCAGTTGCAATAATCTGAATACTATATTTCGTAATCGAACAATGACGCAGCGCATGCGTACAGTGCTCAGTTCCGTGACCATGGTACCAGATTCTATTGTTCGTTTGTTTTGCTTCGTTGACCTTTGGTGACCTCCTTGTGCACATGCGCTGTGCTGTAATCTCCGAGACTATGAAAAGGCTTATTGATTCAACACAGAAGAGACAGAGCTTCAATCTGATTCCGCTGAATGAAGCAACCTGACGAACCCGGTATTCATATTCACAAACCATATAGCAGTACATCAAAAACAGGGACATGTTCCAGGAATCATATTTTGAGATATTGACATAGCTGTATAAAGTGCACCTTTAGCTTTCATTTGGTTCTACTATCGAGTCAAATTATGATCACAACCTATCACTATGTTTCGGTCTGCATTGAAAATAACTTTTTTTGAGAAAAACGGGGTACATTCCCGATATTTTAGTTAATAATAAATAGTGCCCGAATTGGTAAAAAAAGCACAACTGTTATTTTTTAAGGTAAATTTTAAAGTTTTTGTTATTGCATTTGATAGAATAACAAATATAATTATGATATTTTTTTAGATTTTGTTAATACAATGGTTAATATCTCCAAAAGTGGATTTGCGACATGTCCCTGCTCTTGATGTGATGGACCACATGTTCCCAAATCATATAGTGGCATTGATTGAATGGATTAACGGATCATTTGTAACGTCGCGGTTGAATAGAGCAGTCCTCCAATTTTTTCCTAGTCAACGATCACTGGATTGTTGACCATGCACTAATCCCTTACGCCGAACATCAAGCGAGAAGGCAACATGTACTATTTTTAAAGTCTTTGATACGACCCGACTTCCAGCGGTCTCGAATCCACGCGGCTACGAACCACTATTTCAATTTCAGTCTCCTGAATTGTGGGCCCGTGTGCCACTGTTGCGCCACGCAGACCGATAAAGTGCTACCAGGTGCAGGATGTAACAGAAACTCCAACCAGTGGCTACAGTTGTCGGGTTTCTCCATATTGATCAGGGTTCGAAATAAAGAAAATACTGAGGTTGTTCACAGGGCAACCAGTCCACATAAACAACACTATTTCAATTGAGATGGCTGTCCACAGGGCAACCACCTACACTAATCTTGACAAGAACTGGTTGCCCTGCAGTAAATCTGGGCGTGTCGGGCACCCGGACGCCTGCTAATTTCGAACCCAGTTGATTGATTAAATTTCCTGGCCCTTTTCAGCAGTAACATTATATGACCACCCAAAGCCTTTGATATACCAGTTATAGAGTCACATAGTCATCACAGACCAGTGTTAGAAGCTCTGACCTTGGGATCACAGGTCCAACGCTTTATCCACTGAGCCAACTGATCAGAGGTACACTGGAACATACACTGTTAAAAACACCGTTAATAATCTGGAAAAGTCATGGCAGCACAGTACCCAGAGAATATCCGTTAAATTTTAGATTAAACAGGGAGTTCCACCACAGGACTCTGAAAATATGCAATGGCCGGGCTGACGTGCCGGGAAGGCCACGGGTGGCCATTTGAATCGGCGAAAAGCGACGCGCGCGGCAGTCAGCGGAGCAGTTCGACCAGTGATTGGTGTGTGCAGTGATGCGGTAAATTACTCTGGCAGTCAAAGGGTTAAAGCAACTCCTCAATTTGATGAATACAATAATTAATAGTAACGATGCAGGTTTCAATACCCATCTGTGAATATTAATTGGTGTTGGCAACAATTCCCATGGGAGGCTGGAAATACTACCTTTCTAATTCAAAACATCCATATTTGAGATTTAATTTACAACTGATTAATATATTATGTTTCCTGGCCCTTTTCAACGCAGAAGCTATATAAATTTCATTTCATGTATTTGTTTCTTCGCAATAACAATACACTTACCGATTAACGTAAGTTGAGATTGAATGAAGTTGTTATGAGTCCCACTGTCTCCTATACCTACACGGTGTGATTTTTTTTTTTAAATGAACAAAAAATATTTTAAAAAATAATTTTAGAAATATTTTTGGCTCTCTAGAATGACGAATATGTATTCTTTCAGAATATTACTACCAATACTAGATCAAAGTCGTCTTTCATCTTGAATATTTCAAATATCTTAAGAGAATGCTCCGAAAACACCCTGTGGGACTCAATGTGTTAACATCTTCTCACTCCCCTCGCAGGGCTTAGACGGTGCCTTACCAACGCAATGGCTTTACAGAAGCGCCTTGGCGTAGCCCTTTGTGACCAGATGCCCTTTCTGACGTCAACCTATGGCCCTCTGCGGCTACAGATACATACCAAGATAACATACAGCAACGCTGGGATTTGAAACCTCGATCTCACAATACCGAGTCCGTTGCCCTAACCATGTAGCCATCTCAACATACAACAATTAAGCTAAATACTAAATTGTAAATGGAAGTATCCTCAAAAGCCTTATAAGAATGAGGCTTAATATGAGCCACCTAAAGCCTGTGATGTATATATACCAACTAGAGCCACTGGATTATTGAAAACTAGCAGTTGGATTAATTAGCAACTTAAAGTTAAAACGCGTTAAAATAAAAACGCATTACGTCAAAATATATTAACTTAATTTGATGGCAAGCTTTGTGGTTTTGCGTCTTTTCAACGTTATCACGCTCTTAAAATTTGATACAGCACCATGCAAGAAAAAGAATTGGCAAGTTAAACATGTATTTGTGTCATTAGCATTACTGCATATTCATGATTGGCGATACCTTAATTGATTGATTAGGTTTCCTGGCCCTTTCCAACGACAAGGTAATATGAGCCACCCAAAGCCTTTGAAAAACCCTGTTAGGGCCCCTGGAATACAGTCATCATCACTATGTATTATATGTTTTCTGGCCCTTTTTAACAACAAGGTTATATGAGCCACTCAAAGCCTTTGATAACCAGTTAGAGCCGCTGGAATATAGTCATCATCACTTTGTATTATCGGATTAGTGGCCCATTTCAACAACGAGGTTATATGAGCCATTCAAAGTCTTTGATAAACCAGTTAGAGCCACTGGAATATTTGTAATCATCACTCTGTATCAAAGGTTTCCTGGCCCTTTACAACGCAGAGGTTATATGAGACACCCAAAGCCTTTGAAGTAACAATTAGAACCACTGGAATATTTGTAATCACTTTGTATTATAGGATTACTGGCCCTTTTCAACATCAAGGTTATATGAGCCACCAAAAGCCTTTGGTGTAACAGAGCCACTGGAATATAATCATCATCACTTCGTACTAAAATTTATGAACTTACGATCACAGGTCCAAAAACTACCCATGATTGTTTTGTCACCATAAATATTTGCACATTTCGACCGCTGTTAACTTTACCATAATATATATTTGCCGATTATGTAAATTGAAATTATGTAACATATTCCTGGTTTGATAATGGGTCACTAATGAAAATAATTGTTGTAGCATGGTCATGAATATGGCTCATTCTCTAACCAATGGTGGGACAAATTTCTCAAAAATGAAGTATGAATAACATCAATATAAATTACAGTTTCCTATACAAGAACATGCATATTTTTGGATTTCTTGAGAAATTATGTTATTTCAATGGTCTAAAATGGTGACTGAGGGGTAAAGGACGTTTATCCGATGACATTTTACCAACATAACAGGGGGAAACAAAATATTAATTTCCGTTAATGTGGTAGGCATACCAAATGAAATTTGATGTGTAAATACATTTTAGCAACTTTAATTTATATCATAACTCAGAGAAAAAGATATTCTTCAATGCAATGTGCTAAAGTGTATTTAAACCGATTTAAGTACCAGCACATATTTTTCATTTATTATTTACAACTATAATATACTTTAAAATAGTTGTTGAATTGTAGATACATCTTTTGCAGAATTTGATCTAGGCCAATAATTGTTTTACCAACATAACTGGGGGACACCCCAAAAAATTGGCCCCCTGATTTAGAGAATGGGCCATATGCAGTGATTAATCGACAATTACCTTTTTTAATTATTACAATGTACACTATTACCAGTGATGGTGCACAACTGAAGATCGGGTAATATTGAGTCAACCAGAGTGTGTAATTTTAACCCTTTCAACCCGAAAAGCCGGTTTTCAGGCTTTCCGTACAATGCGTGGATACCCTGTGAGACGGTTTTCCGGCTTGCGCGTACGTGTTATTTGCGTACGTTGTTAATAAATCCAGGGTCACAGAGCCGACGGCGCCTAATAATTCAGGGTTAAAGGCATTTCATGAGGTAGTCCGCAGGACTATCAATATTTTAAATTTGGTAGTCCTTCGAAACTTTTGGTTGCCCTTCATGGGGATAACAGTATCGGAATTAACTTGGATATATTCATATACCACTATCTGATTGGCAACATAGTCCGCAGGACTATCAACATTTTAAATTTGGTAGTCATGCGGAACTTTTGCTTGCCATTCATGGGGAAAACTGTATCGAAATTAACTTGGATCTATTCATATACCACTACCAGATTGGCAACACTCAATACATACATACATGCACAAGACATGAAAGGGAAGGCCTAAAAAATAGGCCTAAAAAATGCAGAAATATAAATTATTTAACCTGCAAAGCAAATTTGTCGGACAAGTATTTCTTGAAATTGTGGGAGCCCGAAGGACAACCTAAGTTATCTTTTTCCAAAATTTGGGTAGTCCTTCCACAAATCTGGTCGTATCGGGCGACGGGACTACCCTTAAAAGTACACACTGTGTAACAACATTGCTGATTTTGAGATAGGGAAGGTTTTCCCCAGACATATACTGTATCATTTGTATGTGGAATATGACAAATGCTATTAAAAAATCTGTAATCTAGATATAATAAATATTTCCTTAATTTTGGTATCATATGTCATTTATTGATTTATTGGTAAAATTTGATTGATCGATTGATTAATTAGGTTTACTGGCCATTACCAACGTACATGTTATATGAGCCACCCAAAGCCTTTGATATGCCAGTTGGAGCAACTGGAATATAATCATCATTACCCAGTATTCAAACTCCTGACCTTGCGATCACAGATCCAACGCTCTATCAACTGATGAGCTAACCAGTCAGAAGAGAGATGCTGCCTTTGCCTACCGCTTGGATCCCGCTACTCTAACTATTCAACAACGCTTTTAGGTACGCAGCCTTCTCATCAGCCACTCAATATCTATAAATGGTCACCTGCTACGGTGCACACTGCCCGGTGTTGTAGCTCCCCATGTGGTCCATCCCCATGTGGCCCTCCTAGAGGCTCCATCCCTACCCTGTGTTCCCCATGTAGTCCACCTACAGGCACATCCCCTACCCTAAGCTCCACATGTAGCCCACCTAGAGGCCCCACCCCTAGACTATGCTCCCCATGTGGCCCGCCTACAGGCACATCCCCTACCCTATGATCCCCATGTGGCTCATCTAGAGGCCTCACTCCTACCCTATGCTCTCCATGTGGCCCACACACAGGCACATCCCCTACCCTAAGTTCACCATGTGGCCCACCTAGATGCCCCACCCCTACCCTGGGCTCCCCATGTGGCCCGCCTACAGGCACATCCCCTACCCTAAGTTCACCATGTGGCCCTAGAGGCTCCAACCCTACCCTGGGCTCCCCATGTGGCTCACCCAGAGGCTCCACCCCCACCCCGATCTCCTTCCGCGGCCCACCCACGGTCTCCTCTCCTCCTCCTCCCCCCCTGGGTTCGCCCTTGGGCTTCCTCCGGGGCCGGCCGCCCCCCGTGTAGCCCATGGCCCACAGGTCTATGCCGTGCTGCTTCTTGAGGTGGTTCTTGAGACTGACGTTGTGGGTGAACGACTTCATGCAGCTGTTGCACTTGTAGGGCTGCTCGCCGGTGTGCTGGCGCATGTGGTACTGCATGTTGGACTTCTGGGTGAAGCCGCGGCCGCACGTGCCGCACGCGTACGGCTTGTCGAACCGGTGGACCAGCTCGTGGCGCTCCAGGTCCATGCGGAAGCGGAAGGACTTGGGGCAGGTGCCGCACACGTGGGCCGCCGGCGGGTTGGAGTGCTTGAAGAGGTGCTTGGGCAGGGAGGAGGCGGTGAACTTCCTGCCGCAGACGGAGCACGGGACCAGGGACTGCAGGTGGAGCCGGCTGTAGTGGAGGGCAAAGTACTCCTTCTGGTACGAGTTGCCGCAGACATCGCACAGCACGTAGACGGGCCGACACCCGCTGCCCTTGCACCGGTGCATGTTGGTCCGCTTGGAGACGCGGATGTTGCGCTCGCAGTGCGGGCACCGGGTCCGGATCTTGACCCACTTCTCGATCGTCCCGATGACGTCCTTGGCCTCGAGGTGGGGGACCAGCTCGGCCGCGGGAACGCCCGATCTGGTGAACTCGTCCGGACGGGGATGGGTGGACGCCGCGGACGTCTCGTCTCTGCTAAAGTCTTCGAGGTCGGAGGCCGTCTTGGAATAATCGCGGACCGTCGCGCCGTGATGCGGAGGTTCGTCGTACGGCCCGGACGAGACCCCGGTCCCGTGTTCCACGGGGTCCGGGCCAACGGGGTCGCCGGTCCTCTCGCAGACCACGTGGTTGTTGACGATGTCGGGCCGGGAAGTTGAAATGTCCGTGAACTCCGCCGCGACACCGGCCTGGCAGCCAACCTGGCTGTCAACGGCACCGGGTCGCGACTCTGCAGCCGAGGTGAAGTCGGGGGCTTCGGTGGAGAGGGGTGACGGCGCCTCGCCCTGCCCCCTGGGGGAAAATGGCACGGGGTAACTTGCCCCACCGGCGGGGTGACCGTGGGTCACCATGCCCCTCGGTGGGTACGACATGCCCGCTATGTACTGCAGGCTGGCCGTTGCGCCCAGTGTTCCGTCCACCGTCCCGCCGACCATCGGTGACGCTCCGAACATGGAAGAGACCGACAGGCCCACGGGAAGCATCGGAAGAGGGCCGGCGCCCGACATGGACGGCATGACAGGCACCATGGTATGCGACAGGGCAATGGACATGGCGATCTCCGGCGTTACCACGGGAAGTCTGGGGTCCCCCAACGGAGGCGGGGAGCACAGCATGCGTGGCAACACGATGCCGGACACCGCAGCAGGGGACTCGGAGCTCCGGTTCGGCGATACGATCCTCTCGGCGTTTTCGCAGGCTGTCTCGTCGTAGGTCCTGCCGACGAGGAATTGGTAGAGGGTGGCGGTGCGATCCTGACACGTGACCTCCGTCTTGGCGAGCAGCCTGGAGAGATCGGCGACGGACTGGTGGTGACGATCCAGGAGGTGGCCGCACATGTCCGTCAGGCAGGGGCTCTCGTACTGACACAGCTTGCACTGGTACAGTTTGACCAGGTCCTGCCAGCTCACCTTGATGATCTCCCTGCAACGGAAGAGAGGGACATGAATAAATTAGGGGGCTGTAATAGGCCGACTGTATAATTACAGAAGTACTATTTAGTGGGTGACTAAACTTATAATATTGCTAGTAATCGCCTTTTTAAATAATATGAATGACATATACTGGATATTTACATTTAATGAGTTCCATTGATTGATTGAACGATTTCGTACACTGAACAAACCAATATTTGTGCGA
>JAODAI010120535.1:0-11274 GCA_027575025.1 Scotoplanes globosa | reverse complement strand
TTAGCACTAAGCAGCTGCACAAGTTTTTTGACATATGATATCCCAAAAATGTATTATCAAACAATGCTCCCAGGTTTCTTAGTTTTTCGGAAACCTTAATGTCATGTCCATTAACCACCAGAAATGGAATATGTCAATTGTAGTTTTACTAAATTTGTAGTGAAAAACAATAAATTATGTTTTTCCAATGTTAGACTTTAACTTGTGATGATTGTTAATCCATTGGCAAAGATTCCTTATACAACATTCCATTTTTTGAAAAGCAGATAATATATCACATTCATTACAAGATATATCATATTCATTAAAAGCTATGTATAATGTAAAGTGGTAACAATTATAGGTTCCAAAATAGAACCCTGTGGTATTCCATACATAATGTTCTTATGCAGTAGGAACAGTATCACTGGACAAACTTAAATTAGTAATAAAAGTAATTACAGGCACAAGAACATCAGGGCATTTTTTTACAAAATTAGTTGGTACCGGATCAGCTCTGTTTGTCTTTGGTGAAATTTTACTCAAAATCGTTTTACATCCTCAACTACTAACAGAAAGGTAAAACAATTTTGACGTAAATTAGAGCGATCATAAGTAAACGTAAATTAGAGCGATCATAAGTAAACGTAAATTAGAGCGATCATAAGTTAACACGATTGATATAAAAACCTGAGTGAGTAGTAGCAATTTTGTCCCCGAAAAATGAGCTAAATTTTCCAGCAATGTTATAATGTGTAATAAGAATAGCAGAAGAATTAGTAGGAGCTTTAACAAAACCATTAACAGTGTTGAAGAGTTTGTGGATTGCTGGCATTGTTTGAGATTTGATCACGAAAAAGTCTCTTTTCAAGGAAGTGATAAGAGAACCCACAATATGACAATCTTAAAGAAAATATCCTTATGAACAATAAGCTTCGTCTTGCTCCATTTACGCTCTGCACATCGCCTTTGCCTTTTAGCATTTAACAATTGCTCATTGAACCAAGGCGCACAATGCATTTTCTTTGAGCAATTTTCAGTAATGACTAAGTGCTTGATGATACAATAAATCAGATGGTTATAATGTGATACTAACTCATCGATTTACAAATCACTAATCGGAGAAATATTACTTTTAATAAAATATTTTTTAAAAGAATCTAAGTCGATTTACTTTTTTTTCTGAAAGACACAGTTTGGGAATCGTCACAATACTCTGGATTGCCATGAATATTACAAAACACGGCGTGATGATTCGAAAGTCCAACATGACCAGAAACATTATGGACATCGTGTTTTAAATCCGTAACTGCAAGAAAGTCAATATTGTAATTTGTTAATAAATCAAAAATTGAAGCACTTTGTTTTGAACATATGTAGCATTAATTAGGACAAAGAAAGTAAAGCTCTACAAAGCTAACAAAGTTACCCAATTAACGTGTTATTATTATTAAACATTTTACAGGTAGGTGAACATGACGTAGTGTTAATTAGAACAAGGTTTTTTGTATTCATAGTTGAATGGTGAAATTTAGTAGACAGCTATCAAATATTTGTATAATTATCAACAATTGGGAAACCATTTTGAACAATGTCCTTAATTTTACTTCTATTTCTTGGTCACATGAAGTCAAAATTTCTAAAACATCAAAATTATGTGAAATATACCCCACAATGTAATCATATTGTGTAAAGTTTCCAAGATTTGTTACATCATTTGGGAAAACGCCCGTATTAACACCTACAACGTGCATAGGCCTACAACCTCATTATCACATCCGTATGTCCAATCATCATTTCCAATATATATATGGTTCGAGTTATGGTCAATAGTACTACTACGGTTCCATTGCCACCCGGCATTGCGTCAACTCGGATCTGAATTAACATGAATGGGTCCCACGTGGATTTTGTTTGGGCAAATTGGGTTTTGCTGGGCTTGGACTGAAGGTGGGCTAAACCTCGCCACAATGTGGGCAGCCCACACGGAACCTAGCTGGAGCTCGCGGTTAAACTTAGCTGGGGCCTAGCTGGGCATCCCACGCGGGCTCCAGCATACAACCCACGGGTGACCCATTGACTGGGCTGTGGCGTTTGGGGAAACCGCATGTCTAGGGAAATATATAGGCCAACATTGTTATCATTAGCATTTTCACCAAAGGCGACCCTCTGCGTGGGAGTGATATCCTACAAATTGTATCAACGTATCTCATAATATACATGGCCTACGTGTGACCTGCATAAATCAGTTAACACCGTGATGTATGGGGTATTGGGGCCATTATGGATGGACACTGTATGGGCTCCAGTATATCATGAAGTTGCTGTTGGTTGATATTATCTGTAATATCCAGATGAATAATGGTTCCATTGCAAAGAGATTCATCCATATTTTCAGCTGAATAAACACATCTGGGCGTGGCCTTTAAATGTAGGCCTACTGTATATAATTATGGTCATGTACAGACACAAGTTACTGTCATTAGCATTTTCACCGAAGTTGACATCTCTCTCTCTCCTCATGAATCCCTAAACAGGGGTGACGAAGAAAATACTAACCGACAGCTATATCATTGGCCAAAGCTCTCGACCTCGCTCTATCCAATCAGGCCTGCCTCCAGTCCCTATCACCACCATCCCTCCTAAAATCCCTCTCCACACAGTCCTTCCATCTCAAACGAGGTCTCCCCCTACCCCTTCTACCAACCTCCACATGTGACATCGCCATTTCCTTAAGTCACCCTTCATTCATACGTTGTACATGTCCAGCCCACCTCATGCGCCCCCTTATTATCCGCTTCGCAAGACTCTTCTTCATCCCAATTTCCTCCTGAATATCCTCCAACCTACTATATTCACCCGCTTAACCCCCGTAATCTTCCTAATCCAATTATTTTCACATATTTTGAGTCGCTGTAGTTGAGCGCCTGACAGGGCCACTGTCTCAAACCCGTAAATACATACTGGGATAACACTTTTAGCCAATACCTTCCCTTTTAATTTCTTAGAAATGTATCTATCTGACACAACCCCTGTACATTTCTCCGGGCCAGGGGCCCCCGACTGGATCCTTTTAAGCACCTCCCCATCAGAACCGTCCATCTCCAGAAATCATACCCCCCAGTTACGCAACAATATCCCTCTACTTAATACCTTGCCTGCAAGGGTAATACCCAACTCCGGTCGTCGCATTCCCACTGATGTCTTATCCAGGTTCGTATGCAACCTATGCTTCTTAAATAAACCCTTCCCTTGTACCAGCACCTCCTGCAGCTCCTGCTTACTCTCCATAACTATTGATATAGGTCGTCAGCATATAACAGCTTTTTCAGAACATGCTGTGTTAATCTTTGCTAATCACTTCCATCACCATAATGAAAAGAGGTGTACCGAGGGAACTACCCTGCCTAAGCCCAATATTAACCACAACCTCTTCCGACATCCCCGAAACAACTCGGAACAATACCCATTGTACCTTCATAAAGGCCCTCCACCATCCTAACTTCTGATTCTGGGACAGCCATCCACCTTAACGAAGACATAATTAATTCCCTATGAAAATTCCGATAAAACCTTACAATCTTAACTCTCCACAATTTCCCCTTCCTTATTACCAGCAAGTCCACCTCCGTTTTGTGCATCCCACTCATGTACGAGATTTTGTGTGACTGTCTCTCTTTTTGAAGAAAGAACCAGCCAGAGCCATGCCTTTACGAGGGCATAACTCTACAAAATCGCTGCCCTCCCTGTTTCTCGTACCCCATCCCAGATTCCCTACACACTCTTTACCAAACCCTCTTACCCCAACATGCCCATCAAAGTTCCTCATAAATACACAACATGATACCCTCCTCCAACTGACCCATCATTCTCTCCAGCGCGTCCCTAAAGGCAATCTCATCGGCTTCCACCCTCAGTGTTTGGAGACCATATACTGACATAATACCCATCAGTTAGTTATTACCCATCAGTTGGTTATTAAGTAGAACCCGCATCAAAATGATGTTCCTCCCCTACCTCTCTACCATCATCACTTCCTTATCCTGCACTGCTGAAACTATAATACCCACCCCATTACTCCTCTCGTCCCCATGAAACAGTTTGTAACCCCCGGTAGCATCCTCTCCCTATCCCCCTTCCACTTAGTCTCCTGCACACATAAAACCTCCGTCTACCCATCATCTTCACCATTTCCAGACTTCCTACCATAGAACCAACATTTAAACTACCTGACCTGATTTCACATCGGGGACGGTGCCGGTGGATCGATCCCCCAGGATTATGATAATTTATCGACGCTACCTGGACAGACGGCGCGTCGGGTACCCTGGACGTGGTAACCAAATCACGATCGTCGGTCAACATTAGATGCTACTTTACTCCACCCAACTTCCCCCAATAACATATCTCACCTTGTGCTGTATCTACTGTACATTGTTGGGCATAGGAGCCTATCCATCAATAACAATTCTGCCCGTTACCGACAGAAGGAAGTAACCCACAACTTTTCAAAACTGTTTATATTGCACCAAACTGTTTCTTTTAATGAGACTTAACATATCTGATATTTTTTTAAGTGGTCCATAATGTAGAGGGGGTTATGGTGGATAGGCATATTTCTAGGAAATTAAAAGGGAAAGTTTTGGGGACATGTGTTATTTCGGCATGTCTTTACGGGCTTGAAACTGTTGCTCTGTCCAGTGCTCATTAACAGAGTCTTCAAGTATGTGGAAATAATTGGATGATAAAGATAGTGGGGGTAAATAGGGTGGATAGGAGAAGGTTGGATGATATTAGAGGGGGGTTGGGATGACTAGAAGTCTTACAGGGAGACTGATTATGGGTAGAATGAGGTGAGTTGCGCATGTGGTACGGATGGATGGAGGACGACTTCCAAAGATGGCATTGTCGCGCGAGGAAGTTGGTATAAGGGGTAGGGGAGGCCTCATTTGAGGTGGAAGGACTGTGTTGAGAGGAATTTTAGGAGGGCTGGAGGAGATGGCGATTGGAGGGTTATGGCCTTAGATAGAGGGAGGTTGAGAGCATTCGCCAATGACGCTGCAGTTAGTTAGTATATTCTTCGTCACCCCTTGATAGGGATTCAGAAGGTAGAGAGAGAGAGAGAGAGAAGGTAGAAAACCCGAACATACGATATCAACTATGTTGCTATGACAACAAATTTGTGTTAGCGCGACGGACGGAATGTCTAAAAAACAATCTGAACGTTTAATCAATATTTTCACCGAAATTAAAAGGAAAACTAGTGAGTATATATGTCATACCATGTATATTTGTGCTGGAAATCGTGGACTTGTCTAGCTAGCAGCAAGATTGCTTTCAAGTCTGCGAAAATAACTGGTTGGAATGGATAGCGGAGATAAGCGAATGAAAAAGGAGAAAATTAGACGATTTAAGTGAGAAATATAGGTTGACCGTGAGTCTCACATACAAGGTGACAAGGGGATGGGTGATATGGACTGCGTGGGCACATGGAGCGTATGGATGGATCCCGACTCGCGAAGATGGTTATGTCACTCATAGAGTTTGTTAGTAGTGGAATGCCTCGTATAATATGGTATTACTGTGCTGCGAGTGATATTATGAGGGCTGGTGGGGACGATAACAAGAGGATTAGTGTCATTTGCCATCAATTTCTTTGGTAAAAAGAAAATACAGTCAGCTGGATGGTGTGAAGCCAACCTCATTATATACATCATTCTTCAGATACAGCAAACATAGGAGGCATGCGCGAGGATATCAAAAAAGCAGTTGGACCCGTTCAAAGGAAAACAGCACCACTGTCGGCTTTGTTGAGAAAAAAACATGGATAAAACAAAGCACATGGAGAGATGGATCGAAAACTACTCAGAACTATATCCCAGGGAGTAGACAGTATCCCAATACGCGCCATCGATGCTATCGTTGCGCTACCAATGATGGATGGATTAGACAGGGAACCAACATCCGAAATCCAGAAAGTCATTGCGAATCATCCATCAGAGAAAGCTCCTGGTAAAACTGCATCCCCGAGGTCATCATAAGAGGCAAAAATGTTCTCACTAAAAAAAGTACATTCAGTCCTGTGTAAATGCTGGAACGAAGTATAGTTTACATAACCCATGCGAACTGCCAATCAATATTGTTGCGCCATACAAGAACAAATGCGACAGTAGTGACTGCAAAAGTTATCATGGCATATCATGGCTTTTTAGCATTGTTGGCAAGTTCTTCGCGTGTATTGTACTAAACATACTATATCAGCTCGCTAAGAGGATCTGTCCAGAATCACACTGTGGAATGAAACCCAATCGTTCCACGGTCGACATGATGTTTTCCACTATTCAACTGCAAGATAAGTTTAGAGATCAGCACAAATCACTGTCCATCTCCTTCATTGACCCCACCAAGGACGTCGACCTAGTTAGCAGGGTTGTACTATTTAAATACTTCGGATCATCGCCCACCAAAGTTGATCAGCATTGTCCAGTCCTTCCATGACGGCATGTGAAGTGCAGTACAGTTTTATAGAGGAATCCCTGATACATTCGCGGTTCGCAGCGGTGTTGGCATATTCTTCACCCCTCTACTAAATCACGCTGTTGGATCATCCATACACAATATCAGACTGGAAGTTGCCAAATCTTGCTCGACTAAAAGCCAATACAAATATTAGTAAGGAAGGTACGCTGTCTTTACCAGCAACGTTCCTGGTAGAAGATTGGCATTGGCTTTCCGGACTTCAGGTATTGGTGATTCACTGTCTAGCTCATCTATCGTTGGTAGCAGATCGATGG
This sequence comes from Scotoplanes globosa, assembly GCA_027575025.1. Lineage (NCBI taxonomy): Eukaryota > Metazoa > Echinodermata > Holothuroidea > Elasipodida > Elpidiidae > Scotoplanes > Scotoplanes globosa. The sequence goes on along the minus strand of JAODAI010120535.1, from coordinate 4,501 downwards.
CATCAATGGCAGATTGGGACACGGTATTCTCCATGGAGTAGAGCTCTGAATATAATTATCCAGGGAGTAGACTTCTGGATATAATTTGACCCATCTCGCCGCCTGGTTTATTTTATCCGTAATTTCCACTCAACGCTGACATCTGTGTTGTCGTTTTCCTGTGAACGTATCCAACGGCCTTATTGATACCCTTTGTATGCTTCATATGTTTGCTGCATCTGCATCTGAGGTCGGTCAGAAGTGGGTTCTATCGACATTCTATCTGGGAGTTTGTATGATCGATGGCATCAATGGCAAATTGGGACACGGTATTCTCCATGGAGTAGAGCTCTGAGTGTAATTCTCCAGGGAGTAGAGTTCTGGGTATAATTTGACCCATCTCGCCGCCTGGTTTATTTTATCCGTGAACGTACGCAACGGCCTTATCGATACCCTCTTGCATGCCTCATATGTTTGCTGTATCTGTAGCTGAGGTGTATCAGAAGTGGGTTCTAACGACATTCGATCTGGGAGTTTGTATGGAAGCACTACCCATCATATGGTGTTGGCCAGATGAATTTGCCAATCATATGGTCATTATCGGACCTTTTCATATATCCATTCATTATATCGGCAAGCTCTTAGACCTTGAAATCAAGGATTTATACACATTTTTATTTGAGGCACATATGATGACATGTTTGTCTCCCAAATGGGTTCTCAGTGGAAAAATATATGCCAAGTTCCTCTTTTTTCTCAAAACCATATGCGAAGCAATGAAAAGACTGTTGATGGAGATATTTGTAAAAGAAAAGAACATCGCCAACAATGACCCTGTAGCTGCCCTTCTCGACATTGTTACACTTATCGAACATTGATAGTTTTTATGAGAGCAATGATGACTATGCTAAAGTTCTCCCCCCTCCCGATATTGGAGAATACTGACATTTCGGTTGAAATATAGTGTCATGATTACAATTTTTAATAATTATCGCAATTTCGGTTTAAGGTTAACATGGCCCATACACATGTTTTCATAACAAGACTAGTTTTATAATTATCTTTAACCCTCATAACATGTATCTAGATGCTGTGCTATTTTAGGTATCTGTAATGAATTTGGCGGATATAATTATGATAAAAAATAGCTTTTCGGGTAATGGCGGCACACATTTGTCTATAAGTCATGTCAATGACACATGCGTTTACTTAAGGAGTTCAAAACTGGTTTCAGAATGATATTTGACCCTCAAGGTCAAGGCGACCTGCTTTTCAGCTATCTGTAATATTGGCGGAAATATGGCGAATAACATATGAATCTAACATGGCAGTCTAATTTGCTTAAAAAATGACACGGTGGGACATCCGGATAATGTGTTACCATAGTAAATTGTTTCCTACACATTTATTCCAATATAGTGTAGTGTAGGCATACAATGGGCTACTTGATATTTAACGTATATCGTTACAGCCAACTGATTACACACGTCACTGGAATAGAGTAGTTACCATGCAGTACACGACGTTTATGGCAGGCCACATGTTCAATAATAAGTAGCTAAACCAACGTATGTGTTTATGCACAGAGTGTATTGGGTGATAAATGAGGTTTGCCGTCCTATATACCAGGCTTTTGACCGTTAAACCAAGTTTGTCGAACGCTGAGCCAAGTTGTTTTATTCGCTGAGCCAAGTTTTACAGTTCGATAAAACAAGTTTTTCGGTTCTACAAACAAAGTACGTATTGAAAAGTCGTCTGCTTTACTGTACACCTGATGTCCTTATTTGCTTGCTGCTAACCATATACACAGCTCTTTTTCTGCCGGACAGTACTGATGTCCGACACCAATAAACTGAGTGCACTGCCCCCTCCACATAATCAAATAGTTCAACCAATAATATTGCAGTGTATGACATATTAGTTGTTGTTGCCACACCAATCCATTAATATATCAATATAAATACTATACTACTTTGTACAATGTTCAAACTTTACTTTATTCATGTATACATAATTGTTTTTTCTTAATTTTGAAATAAATATTTATGATAAATATATCAGACATAATTGTGTTTGTTTTTTACGTTAGTTGTACTTATTTTTTCATTGCTGTGTATGACGGCATGTGGTGCTTTCTCAGATGATATACCTATATGGACTTGTGATTGTAAGTTCAAGTGTCCTGCCCATTCCATTCTTTGATAACGTCGCGTTTTATGATATTTATGTGTAGAACTAGCCTCTCCTTTTTAATTGCTTCACCCTCCCTGCGGCATCACTGTGTATCGATGGTATCTCCATCGACTCCCTGGTCAGTGTCAGCAGTTGACTATCTGCACATACAATAGCTGCATGTTAATTGCACAACCCCCTGCTGACAAGCCCGGTATTAAATTACTATACTATACCGTGCTCTTCTTATCTTAAATGCAGCACTGGTAAGTAATGGCATCTACATATCTACCTGAAAGAGCATCATGCTGGAGTCCGCAAGTGAAATAGAGGGCACTGTTTTTGAAAAGTAGTGATCAACTGATTATGTGGGGTGAATTTCTCATGCGGTTGACGATAACTGCATTCCATTGAATCTGATTGTTGAAAGAAGACGGACACTACACGGTCAACCAATTAGTGTACATCAGTCACATATTTTCAGATTAACTACATTTAATGGCAGCTCTATTGTTCCATGTGTCTTATGGCGCCATCACTACTTCATCACCAATTGTGAGATAATGCAAAGGAAAACATATTACATGTACGTTGTAACATTACAAAATCCAACTCGAAAACTATAGTAATATTTATCTAAACTTTACGCGTGATTTTTATTCCCAGGATGGTTGTGGCAGATTTTGGTTAGTTGAAAAACAGGAATGGATTTGAAAACAGGGCTAAGGACAGGGTTATACCCTAGATTTGCTCTCCCTTAGATAACCGATGTCGGTCTTTCATAATCTGAATTCGAAATGTAGAAAAATGTGACAGAAAGCAGTTTTTTAACCAAATAGTGGGCGTCACCGGTTTCTAACAATGTGATTGGCCAATGCATGACAATCTGCCACAACCGTCCTGGGAAAAAAATCACGCAAACTGCACACCTCAATATGGATACAATATAATCGTTAACCGGTTAGTTCAGAATAGTTATAATCCGTGATGGGTACTATGTTCCAGTGACTTCTCTGACAGGCCACATGCGTTGGGTGTATCACCTGACATTTTCGACAAACGGAGACAGGACCCCCCCAATCAATCAATCAATCAATTAATGTAGCATGTTGTTAGAATATAATTTAGTCATTTGACTAATTAATATGGGTAAACGCGCATTATTTACAAATCTAGTCATCGGACTAATTATGTATCTGCCGAATTAGTTTAGTCGCTTGGCACTTTGTCAAACTTCTAATTAATTCCACCCACTCGAGTTACAATAATTAGTGGCACGATAAGTATTAGTTAATCACACAACAAGTTTGAATTGATCGATATAGATATTGTGCCGACAAGAACAACATAGTAGGCTTGATTACATTTTGTTGACAGTGTAGCTCTGTGAATATAGCTTTGGACTTTGTTGCCTCGGATGATGCTATCCAGTAACTCAAACAAATATACCACAAACTCTGGCTGGTTCAAATAACTTAATTGGTGAAAAGGCTACATAATCAATTTAATTATTATTATTAGTTTACACAAGTTAATGTATTGGTGTGATATAGGCATCACTGTATATTCCATATCATACAATGCCAATAATCACTGTAGAACCTTAATCTGAATCGTTAAGTATCTCAGTGCATACACTATTATACTTGCCATCTAAGGTCACAGGTTCGAATTTGAGGTGATAGTGGCCCATGATCCAGGGTAGTAACTGGTATCAGATTTGTAGGGTTAGCACTATGTAATTGTCACGGTACTGTTGAGGTGCCACGAAACTTCCAATCTAATTGAGCATAATAACAATCGGTTGATTGCTATGACAATGTCGTGGGAATGTAATAAATTAATATGAACACGTACTACACAGCCTTCATCTGACCTACCAGCTGACTGCATTATACATTATCACAGTGTGTCTACATAATATCAAGTTATTTTGGCTGACTCTATATATTTATCTCTACCTCATGTATCCCTAAAAAGGGGTGAGGAAGAATGAACTAACTAACTGCAGCATCATTGGCCAAAGCTCTCCTACTCCTAGCTCTGACCCTCCAATCGCCAACCCCACCAGCCCTCCTAAAATCCCTCTCAACACAGTCCTTCCATCTCAAACGAGCTCTACTTCTACGTGCGACATTGCCCTTTTCGGGAGACGCCCAATGCAATGTCCGTACGCTCGACATGCCCAGCCCACCTCAATCGCCCTCTTACCACCCTTTGTGTAAGACTCCTATGCGTCACAATCTCCTCCCTTATATCATCCAACCTCCTCATTTCCGCCCGATTAACCACCACGATCCTTCTCATCCAATTATTTTCACACACTTGAAGACGCTGTTGCTGAGCATTA
>JAODAI010120424.1:0-11275 GCA_027575025.1 Scotoplanes globosa | reverse complement strand
CCATACACCCCCCTGAACCCGGCCAAAAAAGTTAAGAAACTTTTAGTACTATATTGGAAATCATTAAAAAACTTCCAAAATTTTAGTATTACAGATCATATATCTTTCTTTTGTTATGTAGTGTGTACACTATACAATATAGAGTACTGTATTTTGTTATACTGTTATATATCTCAAATTCGCCAATTTAATCAATTTATATCAATAATTGCAACACCTAGATGTCCTGATCACCAATTACACCATGTATATCGATAGTAAACATAATTAACTGCTGAGAATTTTTTAGTAGTAAAATCTGCAAAAAAATAAGAAACTTTTTAGTACTATAGGACCTGGCCTTAGTTTCTTATAAAAAAGTGTATGATGTATAGGCTACTGTGTAGTGTTAATCACCATCATCTCTTTCTCTGTAGATATGTACAGTGTAATCTGTATAATAACATATTTACGCGCCACATTATGCAAACGGTCTTCGTGATGAGCACTATTTCATTGACTATGTATATCTGTCCCATCCAAAGCTTGCATTGCTAACTGACTAACGATCACTTATTCCAAGATGTAGTACACGGTTTGATTGCGCTGTAAACAAATTCCGGTACCTCTTTACCCAAGGATATATCATCAAATAGCTCAGTTGATAGAGCATGAGACTCGTGATTGGAAGGTCAGGATTTCGAACACAGAGTAATGCTGCTTGTATTCCAGTGGCTCTAACTGGTATACCAAAGGCTTTGGGTGTCTCATATAACATCTGCATCGAAAAGGTCTCCTTTCCCGGAATGTGAGTCTCTTGTAGACCTGCAATAGAGACAGCATGATCATTACCCTTACCCACAGTAGCGGGCTATGCGATTCCCCCGACTCACCGACTCGAATAATGCTAATTTTGTATGACGCTTCGCGCCGTATAAACCGTATGTCCCCACCCCCGATCCCCAATTCCCCCAACTATTATATAGCGTTGTTTAAGGGAGGGGGCACATTTTTTACCCGAACTTACTGATTTCCACCGACTATTATAGGGGGAAAATATGGTGTTGCGCTGCCAAAATAACACGATTTAAAAAAAAAAACCTACTATTATGTACAATTTTTTACGGCCCATGCATCCTGCTGAGTAAACTACATTTTTCTCTCGCATTAACTAATTTCACACATATTTCTATATGCATTTTTCACTCCACGATTTCATTTTCAACCGACTCAAACTCGTTTGCCCCGACAGGTTACGAAGCTTCGAATGTGGGGGGCGTGGCCCCCGGCCTCCCTTTGCGCACGATATATCCCCCTTCTGCTGTTTCAATATTGTTTCAATATATGTCTCCCCACATGCGCCCATGCCTTGAACCCCGTGGCGTAGCTGGGTGATATTGGCCGGCCCGGGGGAAGCAAGGTATGCCTAAACGATGGACTCGCCCGAATGTCGCTGAAGTCAAAGTTGTTTGTCGCTGAAGTTGAATGTCGCTGAAGTTGAAGTTGTAGTCACGGTCCTTCGCGGCCGCCATCTTGGACATCATTGTGAGTATATACAATGTCTCAACAGTGTGAAGTCCGCACACCCCTGGTATCATCACATATACCCAAAAGATAAATAACCAACAGAGAAAAAACTGTATCAGAGAAGTTGAGGCAGGTAAAAATGGCATTTGCCTGCGGCGGACTATCATAGGTAATTTGCGTTGTTGGCTTTTTTGCATTTATATGTAGGCTATATGTGTCATTATGTGTTATCGATGTACTGTATCATATGTGTCATGTGTGTCATGTGTGCTATTTATACTGTTCCTTGATTGTTTATCATTATGCAAATATTGTTATTTCCTTCTTGGATTAATAAAGTTGTCAGGCTATCTGCCTTCAAATTTAGCTATCATTGCACTCTTGGCAAATATAACGTCCAGGTCAACAACAGGTGCCACTACTGCTTTTGACTTGACACGTTTGGGTAGGCCTATTCGTTATGTCCGCGGGGACGGTCCCATATATCCATGTATAGGTTTACATTAGTGAAGTATACATATGGACGCATACTGATTATTTACGTATATTGGGCTATCAAAGTTGAAAAGGGTGAATATTTCCACATTATAAAGCAGGTGGAGACACGTCACTAGTTCAGTGAAACGGTCGACAGCGTGTGAGAGGAGGGGATCGGGTTCTCGTCCGGCAGCTCTTTCCCTGCCAGGGAAACAAATATGAATCCATCAGGTTTTTTCCCTATATGCTATACTGTTATACGGTTTGGTGATTCCCCCCCCCCCCATCCCCTGTCGAGAACGTCTCCCTCCATTCGGGGAATTCATGGCGCCGCCGTGAGTTATTTGGAAATATCAGATATGACCGGTTATTTAACAAAGACCTGCTCTGATACAACGTTCACGTGAAGTCGTAAATTTCACGTTCGTAATATTTTCGAATAGTAGGCCTACATACGGTACATGAATACATTTGATTTATAGTATTGTGTGAACATTGATATATATCCAGAAGACAAATAACTCGTAAACACTAAGACCTATGCAGGTGTGCGACATATGACGTGCGATACCCCAGAACGGATGGCACGCCACACTATCGATATAATGATGTAAATAGTAAACACCACTTTGTAATAACATTGACTTAATATAATAATAATCTACTGATAATATAAACGGAAGGATTGGAAATAATCAGGTCATAAATCCAGAGGAAATAATTTTATTTATAAGCCTTGTGTAGATGGTTACTGTGTATATGACATTGTTTTCGAACTTGAACCGGAAAAGAGTTGTTTATATATATTTCGATAGTATAACTCCGGCCTCGTAGATTAATTTCGAAAAACAAGACAAAAACAGAGAAGACTCACTTTACTAAATCAATTTAAATAAGCAATTCCGCCAGGTTTAAAAAACGTTGGAGGTCGAAAAACACCAATAACTTGTTTAAATTACAGGCACTGTCGGGATCTTATCAGCAGCTGTATTCAGAATAAGTATTAATCTTGGTCAACAATCCAGTGATAGCCGATGAAGAAAAATCACAAGAATGGCGCCATCCATAAAACTATATTAGTGTTGTATCTTCGTGAGTTGGTGTATATCCCCATCCCCCACTCTGTCCCACCACACACACCCATATCATGGTCGGGGGGATTTTCAGTCGTTATCACAAGCCGTGATGAATACATACCCTGTCCTGACTTGTCAAAATTGAAAAGGACAGCACCATTTTGCATCTGTGACCAAAGCACATTCGCCAAATTCCTCACAAAGGGGATAGGGGTTCCCACTCCCTCCCTTGCGGCCTCCCCACGATGCCGGGTTGGATAAAAAGTTATTTAAGCATTTTGGTCTCCCCTGTAACCCTGTATCGAAAATCCCTTTAGACGCCACTATGCCCAGATGTTGTTTGTCGAGGTGTATACAAATACCCCTTTAATACATTGTATTGTTGTTAGATTACGGTATAAAGTATGTCAATTGGGATTTGGGATAGCCTATGATCGTCGGCTGCACGCCATGCCAGGGGAAGTTGCTAAAGTTCTTTACCCGTTTTACATATCAATGTCCAAATGTTGCTGTAGACCAACGCTGATTTTTTCAACCCGCGCCCCGATTCGTAAAAAAATGGAGGAATGATGGCGGCGGCAAGGGATAAATTCAAGACGAGAGTTGTATTTCATTGAACTCATCCTCAAACAATCCCGTATACTAATCGGTAGATTAAGTGGTCGGAGTCAAGTTAGATCATGAGGTGAATGTGCCATGGAATCCGGCGGAATGTCTTGTGTTTGTCATACTCTTGAACTCTCAAAGTATCCATTCAAGTAATTCGCCACCCTCTTATCTCTAATCTTTCAGCGGAATCGCCACCGGCTGTCATCCGACACGGGCAGAGGTATAAGTGCCGGTTGCTCGAGCACGGAGAAGTGAGTGCGACTTGATATAAATTTCAAAATAATCATCAGTGCTGACATTTAAAATAACTTGATAGAATCGGCATACGGAAGCCTGCAGTGACCTTATACCTATAGTCTTTGAATTAGGTAAGGAGTATTCAATCTTAGGCTAGATGTTATGAAGTTTTCCTTGTCTCAGAGAGATGTTGATCAGTGGTGTGGTTTGCCAGAGTCGTTGCTTCGCGCGGATAGTGACAATGTCTTTAAGAATGGTATTGGTATATTTCTTGGCTTTCTTATAGAATACCCCGCCACAAAGCCATCTTGGAATGTTCCACTGTGAATGGGTTTAGGGGGCCCACTCCAGGTATGTTGGAGGTTCAGAATCATTACGAGGACTATGCCATTGCTTATCCTTCCTTACTGTTTAAAACAACAATCTAATTAGTGTACATTGCGCTTGCCATAATGTGTATGCAGTTAGAAGTCATCCATATATCGGTGTAGATTATAAATAGAGACAAATATTCGATAGACCTTAATGGGGTCTACCATAGTCTATGCATCGGGCTGTGGCTTCCTGGCCCTTTATTTATGGAACACCCAAATCCATTGACCTTATACGATCACACGTATAACGCGGTATGCACTTACACTGCGCTATAGGGTCTGGTTAGACAGTGTATATACATCATATATGCCAAGTCAGCCGCATTGGGCGGGAGTCACCCGCATTTTATGTCATCCCCCGCCCGACACCCGCGCACCCGCCGGGGTGCCCCTAAATATCCCATAGTTCTCCTTTTTGTTCTGTTTTCTTTTTTCCTTTCTTAGTCGAGAGAACCAACAAATCCCCCTTCTCTTTAGTACATTTTGAGCCCGATAAACGGATGTCGTCCGCGCGAAGGACATGTTTTCCCGATACAAGACCCACGGGCAACCCACAACAACTCCCCATAGGCCCACCCATAAACACGCCCCTGAGATTGGGATTATCTGGGAGATATAGAAAGCATATACTTAAGAGCCCTAAAATGGCATAAGCATAATTTCAATCCAGATCGTACGAAATTTTCCCTCGTCACATGCACACCGGCCCGCAGAGGGCGAAATGCATTCGCACCCTCAAAAAAGACTGGACCTTGGCGTATCTGTATATGCGTGAGGATATCTACCCATAAGACGAAGTCTCACGTGTCAATGATACGACAGTTCGTTAGAGCATGGGGCTAGCAACCTATATAGCTCCATGATTAGAGAGTATCCTTCATAACACCTTGTTTGCAATGAATGACTGAACAATTAGGCTTATTGACCCTTTTCAATACAGAGGTTGTATGATATGACCCACCCAAAGCCGTTGATGTACACTTTTTTTAAGAAACTCTTCTATAAAAGGTACTACTAGAGGCTAAAAAAGTTAAGAAACTTCTAGTACTCGTTGAAAATCATTAAGAAACTCAAAAAATAGTATTGAAAATCATAATAAATGTTTTCCTTGTTATGTAGTGTGTGCACAATTTACAGTACTGTATGTTGCTACACTGTTGTATCTAGTTTTTAAATCACCAGTTTGATCTATTTGCATCAATAATTTCAACGCCTTTGATGTCCTGCAAAAATTGTCAATTACAACATGTACTTCGATAGTAAAAATTAAGAAACTGCTAAGAAGCTTTTAGTAATAAAATCGGACTTTTTAGTACTATAGGGCCTGATCCTAGTTTTGATATTTATATCCAACTACTTATGTTTGAGATTCAAGTGTTGAGAATGGACATATTTTGAGAAAAATGTTTATGATGTATGATGTGTATGCTGTAGGTTATGTTCTGACGCGAACATTGACGCGCCCGCACGCGAAATTTGTATTACCAGTATAGAGATGGGTAATTTGCATATTGACCATTTTTTGGAAAATATAAATTGGTTAGAAAAAAAGTTAGGGATTTATACAAATTATCACCCCTCTTACATAATCGACATCGTTCTTTCATAATCCGTTCTCAAAATGTACAAACAAGTAACAGAACGTAGGTTTTGGGCAAGGGGGCGGGGCATGGTGGGCGTCACCCCTTCCAAGCAATGTGATTAGTTTACAACGTAAAATTGTCATTGTTGGTATGCAAATTACCCATCTCTATACTAGTAAAAAAATCACGCCGCCCGCACGTATACATGTTTCCACATGTAACTCAATACAAACTCCGAGCTTTGGTAACTTTACATATAACTCCAGCAGCCTCTCATGGCCAGCAGGGAGTTCCCACATTGCTTTAGCGGTTTTGACTGCATGGTGGACATTCTGGGACACCATTATTACATAAAAACATATGTGACACTTTTCGGATTTTTTAAAATTGTAGTTAGATTATTCAGACAATTTAGTTCCATAATATAGTGTGTTCCACAAATATACGGGTATTTTTGGTGGATGTATAGTTTGAACTACAAAAACCACCAACTTATTTTTAAATAAAAATAATTTTAATTTGTGTCTCTATTCTCGAGAATTCGTGGACATTTCCCAACAAAAATCACTGGAATTTAATACTCAATCTGCCAATTATTACGATTATACCGCTAAAATGTACAGATATTTGAACTAATAAAACTATCATGTGTGTATTTAGTTGGCCTAAGTAGTAAATTAACATCATATTTTGTGGTCAATGTTAGAGCGCTCTTGAAACTCCGTTGTCGGTTACTCCCATATATAACGACTTTTACCACGGTGACCTATTACACGACGTCGCTCTGGACGCGTCCAGACCGAAGGGTAGCAATTCCAAAGTGCAATATTTCTAATGATTTTGTCAGAGCATGTCACAATTGATATACCAATCTCTGCCCATCTGGAATAAATATTAAGTTGTCCACTAGATCGTCAAATACCGAACGGACAGATTGGTAGGCCTTATAACGTATGCATATCCCAATAATCTAGCAAGGCAGCAAGGGCTGAAGGGTGCGGATTCTAGGGGTCGATACCACAGACTGTGATTAGCATATATATAAATCATTCATGATGATAATTTTAATATAATTTAAAATAATTTAGTAGGAACATGATTATATATAAAATAGCGTCGGTATGATGTACTTAATGTCTAGCGGCATAAATGCAGCGTAATGACTTGGTATTAGCAATATCAAAATTGTTTACTGTGTAATATGATATGAAGAATGTACCCTATCGTCTGCAAATATGTTGTCACCCAAACCCATGAGATAAGACTCGTACATCACTCAACCGTGAAAATAATGTCATGTGGCATCACGATACATACCGGGCTTATTAATGTCACATATTCAATTCAGGATGGAGAAGCCTAATATATTATGTATGTGTTGAGAGATAACCTATATAGTTATCAGAAAATTGAAACATGTGTCGTATTTGGACAGAATGTTCGGGACATTATCTCGTAACTCCTTTCATCTGACAAATAAGTTGATACATGCATGCACCCAATTCATGTTGTTTGTGAAAGAATGGGCTATATGTGATCTATTACACCATTGATTGATCTGTATACTTTCAGACATGTGTAGCATTGTCTATGTCTTTACAACATCATACTTGATGATAAATACATTCCAATAATAAGATTATCAACATATATATGTGGGTTAAAGGTGCATGGTGGCGTTGATTAACTGAAAGATCGGCACTATATCATCTATGCAAATGTCAGATTGGTATGCATGTATCGATACTAATATCACAGTAGGACTACCCCTCGTTGGACCACCGGAACGAAAAATACCATGTAAAAGTACTTTGAAAGTTGAAAATTGTGGCACCATTTCGCATCTATGAGCCAATTTGAAAGTACACGCACAAAATGTAGCACGGAAATGAGCGGGAACCCATCTCCTAGACCCCCCCAGGGACAGTGGAATTAACGATATTTCGGCCCCATGTCATATAAGCACGTCCCACGTGGTAAAGTAAACTTTGTTGATTGATCAGGTATACCAAAAATGCGTGTAAAAGAATTTCGGCCCATTTTTGCCTATTTTTCTCTATTTTAACCCAAAATTTGATGATCAACGGTTCCCTCTGACAGTCCGATAAAGTACATTACGACAGGTACTGAGGCCTACATTAGATTTAGATAACATAAATTAAACTCAAGGCATAGCTAAAAGTACCGTGCTTTTATATTCGTAAAAAATATTTTTAATACATTTCCGTTTGTTTACTTTCTAGTATGTAACAACCATTATGATTGACTGAAAATAACCGTCGTACTTTTCATGACGAAAAAAAGTTTTTTTAGTAAACCCCCAAAACTGTAAATCTGTGCGTTGTGATTGGCTAATATGGACATTATCGATGCTCGTTCACGTCCATTTCGTTTGGTCGATGATATTGAAATGAACAAATAGGCACGAATCATTCCCACGGAATGATAAGTGAAAACAAGAAGATGAAGGGTTACATAGCCGAAACTAATTGACAATTTCACATATTTATGTAACTATTACGGGTATATAGCTAGTTACATAGCGTGAACCTACCACATAGTAACATGTATATGGCGGGTACGGAGTCTGACCACGGACACGCCAATAACGGGCCCGGAATTTAATTAAATTCGTGTGTTGGACTATCCTTTAAAGGGGGTACACTGATTCACCCACCCCCTAGGCCTCCAAGCCAGCCAAACCATCTACACGTGCACTGTCGTGTAGGGCAAGCCCAGTGTGCAATAAATATATAAACAGTGTTTAACGCAAATCACTGTTTATCGATAAACAGTGTTTTTCACTTGATAAACTTAAGTTTATATATAGATGTTGATAAACTCAGTGTATGGGTCAAACACACGGTTTATTAATCCACATTGGGCCTATGATATAGGCGTCCTAATGTATCCGTTCTCTTAAAATACATATCAAAACAATATTTTGATTGGTATACCCCTTCGATCTGTCCATTCTATAAAACAATGTAGTTCTACGAAGAGTACATTACAGAAGAATCAAGAGCTGCGCCTGGAAAGTGAAATCATAATTCAGGGCCTACAGGCTGCGGACCTCACACTGTATATTCTACATATATCGTAGGATGCAATAGTGACAGTGCGCCATCGATTTATTTAACGTCTTGGTATTAAGCATAAAGAGAGGGCGATATAAAGAAACTCGATGTGCAAGTTCTAATAAATGAAAAATTATACACTCTCTGAACGGTGATAATGGATTTATAGGACACGGGAAATTAATGTGTGTGTGTGTGGGTGTGGGGTTATGGGATGGATGTGGGGGTCAGTATATATTAATCGAAACATGAATATGGTGTTATAATCGCGTCCTGGAAGAGGGTGGGAGGGAGCAGAATGTTGTCACATCAGCGAACATCACCCATGCCGAAAAGATTGCTATAACACAGGAGCATGTAAATGCGTATTTTTTTATTTAAACTGTAATAGCGCTTCCTATATGCTCCTGTATGTTATAACATGGTATGCACATGTTATATACAAGGGGTATGGTTACGAGTTTATGCCCTGTGTTATAGCATATTAGGGTGGTAGACTTTTGAATACCTAAGTAATATGACATAACTGGTTTCGCCGGGCATGGCTTGTATAATATGATATGCCTATCTAATTTATCAGTGTTATGCAGTGGCGGATCCAGGACGTTTAGAAAGGGGGGCGCCCTACATATTTTTGTAATGGAATTATCGGTGAATTGTGTAACGTCTGCGCGCCCCATGCGCCCCCTGGATCCGCGCCTGTTATGATTCATTACATGCGCGGATCCAGGAACATTTGCAGGGGGTCCAGGGTATTCACTGATTTTTTATTCCACCAATCTGTATACTGAACTATCTAAGCGGAGCGCCACCGTGGTTGGCGCGGAGCGTACAATCAAATTTTGAAAACTTCAGTGTCCTTAGATGCAATCTGGTGCAATGTTTCCTGCAATTTAAGGTGAACTTTGTATCACAAATTTACCATTTTTATTTTACTAAATTTCAATAATAAAAAAGCGGAACATGAGGTATAATGAATCTCTCAAATAATGGGAAAGAAAAACAATGTAAAACAGGCTTACGTTGCCTGACAATGACCGATTTTAGTTTCTAAAACAACAATCCAATCAGTGATATTCTTGCAATTGTCATTTAGTGATCGCCAGTATGTAACTGACCACAAAGGGGAGGGGGAAGGGGTCCGACGATCATATCCACACATGCAAACTCCGGGTTACATTTGCAAAAGAGGGGAACTAATTGGACGCACTTTAATTGCGAAGCCCGGTTGGGTAGAGGGTACTCCGTGGATTTTTTAAAAGCAAGGGGATGAAATTTGTCCTACCTTCTATGAACTAAATGCTGGCCTAATATACAAATATCGGCCTGGAAGGCGCATACAAAATACCATGAGCAAGGGGGTCCGGACCGCCCTGGGTCCACGCCTGAGTAGGCCATTTGATAAGTTTACTTGTGATCGCCAGCATGCATCTGGCGAACGTGTTTTTTACCATAATCATACACACATGTAAACTAGTTAGGTGTGCAAAAACATTGACGCCAATTCAAGGTACATACATGAATTGTGGGTGTGATGAAGGGGGTGTGGTCCTCCCGGTGATTTTTTTTCAAAAAAGTGTGGGCTGAAATGCGTTTTTCTGGCACCAATGAACCAAATCATTGGCGTCATAATAATAATTTCAGCCTGAAATTTAGGCATATTAAAAAAATACCTCTGAGCAGGAAGATCCGGATCCCCGGACCCCTGGATCCACGCCTAGGGGTTCGATCCTGATAATATGTTTTGTGTAGTTAATCATTCACATATCTAAATTAGCTACGTTTGCAAAAAAAAAGTGGGCGCAAATTGAAGGCACGAGCAGCTGCGTGTTCATCCAGTTACAGGAAACCGTTGAGATTGTATGTAGGGGTCCTACCAGTGATGTGCTGAAATGCGTTTTCATGGCATCTAAGAAACAAATAATAATAATGATATCGGTATATGGAAGGCATATTAAAAATAACCGCTGAGCAGGAGGGGGGTTTGGATCCCGAACCTTGGACCCCGACTGTATCGGCATATTAGGCATATTAACAAATCACCACTGACCAGGGGGGGGTTCGGACCCCCTAGATACGCGCCTGCATTAATCAACAAACAAACGATTAAAGATAACTAGATGATCCGTCTGACATGACACCATGCAAAGGGCTTGACGACGGTGTTTTCCCGGTATGATTATGTGTCTATTCAGCCAAAATGTTTCTGGATACTCGCTAACGCTTCCTTCGGGTAGTGGGTATTTGTTCTAATGTTTACATTTTCATCACAAGTAGGGCGGTGACCATCGCGGAACCAGGGTCTATGATACTACCAATACCCCAATACTTTTGCT
>JAODAI010120313.1:0-11275 GCA_027575025.1 Scotoplanes globosa | reverse complement strand
TTTTCATAATAATACAAATTAACATAGGACATTTTAATTAAAAAATACAATATTTCTGAAATTCTTAAATAATAGGGATTAGTTATAAAACTATAATATTTTGGGTTTCCATTCATATTTTTTAATTAAAATTACGGAATGTGAAAGATAAAATGTGCAGTTATCATTTGGGGATAATATCTCGAAACCGACAATTCTGTAATTTTTAAACATTTTGCTCCGTAATTCCAAAGAGTAACTCCGACTTCCGACGGGTTTTCCCAGGCCGCCACACATATGTTTTCAGTAACATTAAAACTGATTAATTGTATCCATTCAGGTAGTTTGCACCCACAATTGAAAGACTACCGTTCCATGGTATTTTGTAATGGAAATACAAATACAAATGCCATGTTTTGCAGTATATTCCGCTGTTCTTTTCATTCCATTGTGACCTACATTTAGGCATCATTGAAATGCCTTGGATAGATTACTATATGCAATAATAGTAAATGATATGAATCTCACATTTCCGCAACATAATATACATACCCTTTTCGAGTTATTTTACGCCTGTTACGGATACTCTGTAAATAAGACACATTTTGCTTGCATACACACACTATTATCAACATTAATAATACAGATTGGTTCAACAAATTAAAAACTCAACATATCCTGGTATCGACGATTATATTGTTACCGATTCGTATGCAAAAGGAAATAGTTAAAAACAAAGGTAAAGGCAAACGATACAAACATATCAGAACAATCGAAAATCATAAAAAAAATCATATGTGCATAGTAAAATGTTGACCTGGTTCAGCAGTAGAGTGTTCGACTTGCAAATGAGGAGACTGTGGCTCGAATACCACTTGGATCGAGTCAGGTTCTTCTCAATATATGTGGATTGCCACTGTTACTTTAATTATGGTTTAAAAGTCCTTACCTCTCGGTTAGCCTTTTAGGAGGCTACAGACTGATGTGCACTCTGGTCCATCGGATGAGGATATTAAATGACGGTCAAAGACTAACATTAACACATTAACGTTAACACAAACTCTCCTGCCATCCCCGAACCAACCAGAACCGTGCCCATTGGACCTTCGTAAAGGCCCTCCATCATCCTAACTTCTGATTGAGGGACACCCATCCACATACATAGGGATCGTATCATAGTCCAAATATACAAAGTACAAAGCCATAATTCCTTTCACCTCCAATTTATTTTCCACCAGCTCTCTAAGTGAGAACATGCAATCACCTGTGCCTCTCCCCTTACGGAATCCCTGCTGTTCCTCTAGATCCACGTCTCAACCCTAGCCCTAATTATTATTCAAAGTCCTTTCCAAAAGCTTAATAACTTGTCGCAATAGTGTGATATTCCGGTACATTCGTGGGTCATGAACATCACCATTTTGCATCCACATAGGCACAGTCATTCCCGTTCGCCAGTGCATTGTGTTACTCCCCTGCCTCAAACACATATTGAGCAGTCTTCGTAACAATTTTTCTCCCACATTTCCCATAATAATAAAAATGTCCACCTCGTTTCGTTCAAACGAGCAGCCTTATACCTCTTCATACGTCTCAGAGCCCAATCCACTTCAAAGTCATATATATCGACGACCTCAATTTACAGGGTAAATCCAGATCAGACAGCACCCATAAGTAGTTATCACATACCGTAATTACCTCATCATTGTTAATCATCAACCTCCATCCGAATCATTAACTATTCAGCCTATCTTAACATATACCCGTGTCATCGAAAATATAAGTTTCCTTACCCCATCATTATCCAGCTGCTAACAAATGCTATTTCCCATATCACATCTTGCCGTTTCAACGGTCCTCCTAGCTGCCCTCTTGTTATGTACATAAATGCGACGTAAGGCTAACTCCGTTTGTATCCCGTTATCCCTGTCCTCATTTAATTTCTTCCAAACATCTATATTCTCACTCACCATCCTATTTGCACCCTTCGTCCACCACACCTGGCTTTGCTTTTCTTCCACACACCGAGGTCCTTCCACAAAGTTTATCTGACCCACCCACAAAAACAAGCTTAAAGAGTCCCCACGTACCTGCTCATGTAGTTCCGCAAAGCTATGCGCGATCATATTGGTATATACTTCAGGCAACTGCCCGTCGGATAACCACCATTTAATCACTTTTTTGGCCGACTTCCGTCACTACATTACCCTTATGTATCCGCAATTCATAGACGAGAGATGTATGCTACATGGTAACAGGCTCCCCGGTGAAAACGTGACTGTTTTTAACTCTCCACAGTTGTGCCCACCTAAGTACCAGAAAATCCGCTTATGTTTTGTGCAACCCTCTTCTGTATGATATTTTGTGACTGACTCTCTTTCTGATGATAGAACCGACCATCGCAATGCCATTGTCCTCCCTGTTCCTCGTATATCCCACACCAAATATCAAACACACTCCACTTCACCAGCCCGTCTGACTCCAACATTAAAGGGCATCAAAGTACCCCGCTACGTACAACCTGGTACCCTCTTCCACCTGCCATATCATCCTCTCCAGCACATCCCGAAAGGCAATATTATGAGATTGTACCCTTCATGTTTGGGGCCCATAATACAGAAATGATATCCACCAGTTGAGTACTGTCCCGTCACACCACTGTATTACCCTTCCGTGGTGAAACTATAATACCCACTCGTTACTCTCCCCTGCATGAAACAATATATCCCCTGTAAACCGTCGTTGTATCCCCCCGTCCAATGTTTCTTCTGCGCAAAGCTTCAACCTCCGTCTACCCATCATTTCCATAGCATCTAAGCTATTCCTTCCGATAGTACCTGATTAACCCTAACTTACCCGGACGATTTTTATCTCTGTGTGTCCGGGAGGTGGGGGTATTTCGGCCCCCCTAACATTTCAGCCACGTATTGTCCGAATGATCTGAAATATGGTATGCCATATGTTGTTCATAAAAATGTGTTACGAACAACATGGGACCATGTTTTTTTCTAAATTATGTTAATTGTTGTTAATTATACGCTAATTACAAAGGGAATATGCACATTTCAGATTTAAAAAAACAACAACGAAATCACCTCAAATTTGACATGAAATATAATATAACTTCAATATAAACCAATAGAAAGATACATGGAAGGCAATACCTATGTTAGCAATGCATATGCGAAAAAGTGGTTTTATTATAACATTTTAGTAAATTCTTATGTATTTTATTGTTTTTTTATTATTTTCCGTATTTTCTATGTCGTCTATTGTTTTTATGTATTATGTATTACATTGTTTAATTTTGTATGTATTTTATTGGTTAAGATGAAATGCGTTGTATTTGGCAACAAGTTTATACTCACAAAATTAATTACATGCCAATATATTTACAAACAACAGTGTTAGAACACCTACAATCTATGTTAACAATGCTTAAGTGTACAAACATATGGAATAATTGCACATATTAAAACATACCTTTTTAAAATTAATGTGACATCAACATCAGGGGGCACAGATGGTCGGGGTAGTGCCAACATGTGCGCAAGACATGAGAGAAAAAAAGGCATATCCAAACAAAATATATAGGCCGATCGGTTGCGATTCAATTGTAAAAAATGTCAAGGGGGGGGCGCACTATGGCCCCCGTGTAAGTTAGGGTTAAAGTGTGATATGTTGGCATATGCAGGAACAGCGCTAAATATAATATTAGTGTCATTATCATTATTATTATGCCATGTTGGTATTTAGGATGAATTGTTTTTAAAATACAATATACAAATCATACACTAGTGAATGTGTGTACTGGTATTATTGTCATGCTATTACTCATCATACATACCATAAATGGGTCATTTGCCTGCATTGTGCACCATATTTCAATACTGACAGTGTCTCCTTTCTGCTTAGTTCTCTGCCCGGATCACCGATACCAAGCTCCTTCAGTGTATGTAATGGTGGTATAGACAGACCAGACATGATATGTATGTCTTCAGAGAGTGATGTAGACTGTGTAGTATCAGTGATACAGAAACATTGGTTCAACGACAGGCCGGAAATGGGAATCTAAATAATGGAAATGTATATAATATAATAACGTTTACAATAATTAATATTTGCTTGAGCATTGTACCAATTATAACAATGCATACAATCATATTACAATGGTTAGGCTATATTGGTAAAATAACGGATCGGATTCGACAATGCGAAATGCAGGATACATGTTGATATCGAATCACTGTATATAACTTATACCAATTATTATCAGGACCTATGTAGTATGTACTGCATGGATATGCAAACTCAATGTGAATGGACAATGGACATGATTGGGTTTCCTGAACTAATACAGTATTTATGAAAATGACTGTTCAGTACAAAAAGTATACACTGCATTGCAGGATCAGTATCGTATTATTATAGTATGCTAAATGTACCGTTTATATTTATACATATTTGGGGGGTTGGAAAACAGCTTTTAATTATCCATTCCTTGTTTGTTTTATTATAATGCATTTCCAGGATGATAACAATATTATTAATATTAAAGGGATAATACATGTATCATTTTCTTCGAGCCAATATTGTTATTTGTTTGGTCAATTTAGTTGCATGAAGTTCACATTGTAGCCCTGTATTCATCCCATATTTCACTGATTAATACCAACACATCACAGTATATTATTATGAACATATAAAACACAATTTTAGTTAGCGAAATCGTGTTGTCAAACGTGTATGGAACACACTATAACTGCACTCATACAATGAATTAATTCACTTTGAAAGTGCACACAATAAGCATATCATACAGTAAAATGTTAGTGGCTGTGATTCCAGCCAATTACAAAACCAACAAGGTAAAACGATATACTGATGTACATTACACGTATATCTTGTTAGTGTCAAATACATGTTCAATATAAAGATATAATGTATTAACATAACATAAGCAGCGAGGCTACTATTGGTGCCTGAATTCCATTAATTGTCAAAATTATGGACGAGACATAACTGACGAAATCAATGAAAAAAAGAGTATTCAATAGGATTAGCACCCTACCCCTGACGGAAATTATGGTCAGACTATGATAATGAGATCGGCAGTCCTTACCTGATTTACGTTATACATGGGTATGTGTTTTTATATA
The DNA here is from genome assembly GCA_027575025.1 of Scotoplanes globosa. Taxonomy (NCBI): domain Eukaryota; kingdom Metazoa; phylum Echinodermata; class Holothuroidea; order Elasipodida; family Elpidiidae; genus Scotoplanes; species Scotoplanes globosa. Next base: position 6,140 of record JAODAI010120313.1, on the reverse strand, counting down.
TTGTCACAATAGTTCAGCTATTTTAAATAACACTTGGTTTGATCAGATAACACATATTGAAAGATTGTTAAGAATTAAGCCACTTTATATCATCGGTTACGTGTATCTTCAGACATGGTACAATCGAATACAATGTGTTTAATTGTACGTTGTTCTCCATATGGTAATCACACTGGATGTGGCTTTCCTCTTAATAAGAATCCATGAGTGAGTTATGTGTGACCTATTTTTATGAGGGAGAGGATTATGTTTTCCCGTCTGAATTATAAGAATGCCACAAATATCGATATATATACATATATATATTACTTAACATATACATAGGCAGTTGGTGGAAAATAAACTGGAGGTCAAATGGAGTATGGCTTTAGGTTTTGTAGATTTGGAGAAGGCGTATGATACTGTTCCTTGGAAATTAGTAATGTCTACACTGCGGTGGGTGGGTGTCCCTGAAGCAGAAATTAGGATGGTATAGGGTATTTGTGAAGGTACACAGGGTAGGGTTTGGATTGGTTCAATGATGTCAGAAGAGTTTCGGGTAAATATTGGGCATAGACAGGGTAGTGACCTTAGTCCACTACTTTTTGTTATGGTAATGGACGTGATTATCAAAAAGGTCAGCCCCACGGACGTGCTGCGCAAGCTGCTATATACAGACGATATGGAAGAAGTTATAGACGGCAAACAGGAGTTACAGGAGGTGTTGGTATAATGGAAGGGCTTATTTGAGAGTCGTGGGTTGCGTATGAGCCTGGATAAAACAGCGGTTTTGTCAGTGAGTTTGCAGCTCCGTGAGTTGGGTATTGCCCTAGCAGGAAGATATATTAAGCAGAGGGATAATTTTACATATATAGGGGGTATGATATCTGGTGATGGACGGTCTAGTGTGGAGTTGCGTAAGAGGATTCAACCAGGGGCTCTGGCCTGGATAAATATCGAGGGAGTTAGGACTGACAGGTACATTTCAAAGAAATTAAAAGGGAAAGTACTGGGTGCATGTGTTATTCCAGCATGTATATACGAGTTTGAGAACGTGGCTCTGTCTAATGCTCAGCAACAGCATCTTCAAATGTGTGAAAATAATTGGATGAGAAGGATCACATGGTTAAGCGGGCGGAAAGGAGCATGCAGATGTATGATATAAGAGAGGATATTGGGATGCCAGGAGTCTTACACAAAGGGTGACAAGGGGCGATTGAGGTGAGCTGGGCATGTCGAACGTATGTAGGAGTGTTGTTTCCCGAAAAGGGCGATTTCGCACGTGGAAGTCGGTGGAAGAGGGAGGGTGAGACCTCGATTGAGATGGAAGGACTGTGTTAAGAGATACTAAGAGGGCTGGCGGGGTTGGCAATTGGAGGGTCGGGGATAGGAGTAGGGGGAGTTGGAGAGCTTTGGCCAATATTGCAGCAGTTAGTTAGAGCATTCTTCCTCACTCCTTTTTTAGGGATACATGAGATAGAGAGATATACATAATTATGAAAGTATCTGCATTGTACTAGATTGAAACATTTTTTTTTTTCGAGTCATGGTTATTCATAATTTTAAGGTTATGTCGATTTTTAATAAGTTGTAGGTAGCACGTAGGGTAAACTTGACTGAGAGAAGCACTGATATATACCAATAAACAAAGAGAAAGACAGTTGACCACGCTACTTGGTACACTTAAGTTGCAATTGAAGGATCAACACATTAACAATTTGGAGGAAGCAATACACCTTGTGCAAAATCGTAATACGTAGCGGCAGAGGATTACCGCACATCATGTCTAACAGACGAGGTCAATGACGTCATATAAACACATCATTAGTAGTGATTCAACCTACTTCTAGCATGTAGTGGCATGTAGTGCACCATGTATACACTGTTTTTATGAACATATATATGTATTGCCACACTACGCTGCATTTATAAAGAAAACATTAGCTTTTTATATTAAGACTCGTAAGAAAATGTAGTATTTAATAATATTATGTCTGTCAACAAACTTGAACCACACAGTCTTTCGTTATCAATGCCAACTAATTATACACCGGCTATTTAATTCCATCCACCCCATACCTTAGTTATGATTGGACATTTTGAAAGATTATTGTACTATCATGCGTTTGATATCCTTCTCGTCAATATGCGATACCTTTGGGGGATGTATGCATAAAGGATCTTCAGAAGTTTGCCGGCATGTCCCTCGTATGCCATTTTCAGACCATATCGGTCATTATAAAAGGGCTATCACCGTTGAACCAAATGTCCGATTTTGTTAAAATCATATATTTTTTTTATTTTTCAATACACCAGGCATCAGTATATTACAATCTAAGATTGGGTATTATTTGTTTATTATAATTCCGATAAAAGTAAAAATTGTAAAGTAAACTAACTTTTTAAATTGAAAACTCAGAATGTGGTGATCAAAATAAATGGAGTTGAATCTTGAACAAAATATCTGAAATACTTATATTTGTTATTCATGGTGTAATAATGTTAATTTAAATAATTAAAGCCAATTGTATTATACTCACACACGGGGTGTATACTTTTCAAAATGCATAGCTCCAAAAAAAAGGATATAAAGAAAAAAACACGAGATGCATTCACAGTGCAATGGTTGCAACATATTTTTTTACAGAAATGGGATAATACATAGATATTAATCGATCTAAAAAACGATTTCCGAATTAGGATTCGATTTTGGTAAGAGGAATCAGCTTGTAACGTTTGTATTACATTTGTATTTAAACTTCTGTACATTGACCAGTATATCAAGTTAGATATATTCACTATATTTAAGTTACATATATGTGTATTGACACTAATATACGAGCTCGATCCTAAAACCTAAAGCCACCCTCCCAATCCACCATCTAACCAGCAGCCTGATATCAATATTATATATTAACACAACGTAACAATCCAGTGATTTTAACTATATCTTATATATGATATTTTGACCTCTGCCAGTTGGGGTCGTCCCACTCCATAATATTGTAGCCAATGAATACCTAAATGACTTGAAACTTACTAACTATGTTCCACACAACATATACACATATTATCTCATGATTTGTTATATTAATCATGCCAATAATGACCAGTATATTATGGTTCATAAAGTTTGTTTCAATGTTAATTGATGTTATAGAGTATAAACTTATCTACCAAATGCTTAAAACTAGAGTCAAATGGGACATCCGTTCTTAATATATTGATGTTTGAAATTTTCAAATTTAGGCCGCCATTTTTTTCACTAACGTCTTTATCAAGACTATTGTGACGTATGGTCCTGACAACTAAATTACACAACAGGCATGTTAAATGGCTTGTAAATACGTTTTCTCCAAAAGTCCGATATCAATATAGATAAGATTTCAATTGATGATATTTGTGAAATGACATTTATGTCTCGCTTCATTTATAATCATATAATTATGTATACCTATTCAAACGCGACCGCGGTCAATAAATGGAATATTGATTTTAATTACAATGACAAAAACTGGAGTAGTATATTTATGTCTCCATTTAATTCATTAACTTCTAGCAAAGTCTAATATTTCCAGTTCAGATTTCTCCATATAATTATTGGTGTCAACGTTTTTTATGTAAGACAAATATTTCGAAAGAATCGCTTGTGTACTTTTTGCAAGGCTTCTTATTGAGCATTTATTTTGGGATTGCACTATTACTTATAATTTGCTACTGGACATGGAGTTCATTATTTTCAGTACTCCTTTCAAATTTAGTAAAGAAGATATAATTTTTGGCTCCAAATGTCAAAATAGGCACCCTTATAATTTCATTTAAAATATTATATATTTAGAAAGAAAGTTAATACCAAATTGCCATGTGTTGATGAATTTATGAATTACTTTAGGCATATTTGTTTAATAGAGAAAGAGCTATATAAACTAATATTTACTACATACATTACAGATTGCTTTCTGCCAGTGCCAATTATATTTTAAGCAGCATTGAGGATATATTATATTCCAGTGATTCTCACTGGAAAGTCAAAGTTATTATTTCCTCTGTGTTGAACAGCATTATGTTTATTTTTCATCGATTTATCAGACTGTTACAGTGTTGGTCTGGGCTTTTTTGGTAATGCAATCATACAATTTTCTGTTTCCGTCAATTAAATAACTTATTTTTTGTATAATAAATATTATTACTGAACTGTCATGTTTTTTGGTGATTTATATTAGAGTATCTCTCTCTCTCTACCTCCTGAATCCTTAACAAGGGGTGAGGAAGAATACACTAACTAACTACCGCGTCAAGTATAAGAGCTATTTATTTTATTTTTACTACATATACACTATAGCAGAGTAATTGCTTTATACCAACGACCATTGATCTTTTATGTAGCCCTGTGTATACCATACCTTAATATATTTCAGTGGCTCTAACTGTTCAATGAAAGGCTATGGGTGGCTCATTTTCCAGGTGTGTTGAACAGAGATTATATTCATAATCATTACTTGTTTAGTTTGTCATTGGGTTTAGTTTGTCAAGTATTGCTGCCTTATATGGTATATATTTCATATATTACATATTTATATGGAATGTTAATTAGTTTTTCCATATTTTTGTTGAATTTATTAAGTAGGCCTACTTCTTAAATTATTTGTTTATATGAGTATATTATGTAACCAAATTTTTATTTCAGAATCTCTTCTGATTGCTTTCTCTCAGTGCCCATTGTTATTTTTTAGCCTATTTTGAGTTTATGTTATATTCCAGTAGCTCTACTGGTATGCTAAAGACTATGGGTGGCTTATTTTTTCATTTTCTAATATGTTGAACAGGGCTTTGGTTCATTTTCATTTGTTTTATTCGTTAGGTATTTATGTTAGTTATAGGGCTAAGGTATAATTGCATCCTTGCAATTTATGTTTCCATTTATTATAATATATAGATAGATGTGGATTTTCCAGTGGCTCTAACTGGCGTGTCACAGGTTTCGGCTGGGTCGCATTTTGTATCCATGTTGAACATGGCCCTTTGATTCATATTCATTCTTTTTTCTTTAGTACGTTAAAGTGTTATTTGGTCTTTTTATTTTTTTCCCTCATTCATTATAGTTTATTTTTGTTAGTGTTTAGAGCCCTTCTTGTTCTGAAGTCGTTATAGTTTTTCCGTTCGCTAAATGTTCGCCATTTAAAATGCGATTGATCTTCAGTCTACTGTTTGTATCTTTATTTTTGACCGTCATTCATAAGAAGGCTCTATCTTTTGTGTTCAATTTATTTGAGCTGGGAGTCGTAGTTCAATTGATTTGAAGGGCTTCATTGTCTTATTGCTTTTTATTTCCTTGCATACCTGTTAGACAGCATTGATTGTATAACTTTACATTCTTCCTCTATTCTGACCGGTTACCTCGGCTATGTATGGTATATTGGTATTTTTGATAGTAAGGTCAGGGGTTCAATTCCGGAGTGTTTTTTATTTCAATGGCTCTATCCGGGTTTTTCAAAGCATTGGGTCGCTTGTATATATAACCTCTACATTGAACAGAGCCATAATTCCCATTATTGCATCTTTTTTATTTATTTTTATTTGTTATATATTCATTCCGCTTTTCTCCTTTGTATCAGATTTCGTAGTCTTTTTTTACAAGGTAATTCTTTAATGATTCTTTAATTGTCAGTTGGAATATCTGCTTAATGCCTAGCGCAGTATATTCGGAGCGTGATCATTATTCTGTAATTATTCTGTAATCGGTTGCTGATCATTGTTTGTTTTCATGCTTTTATGTACTTATATAATTATTTAACTTGTCAATGCTTTGTTATTATTATTTACCATACTTATATTATTACTGCTTAAACTGTATAATATCCAAGTATACACTATTATTGTTGATGTACTTGATTGTAATTCTGTTGAAGTTATTTTTAAACAAAATATGGATGGAAAAAAAAGAAGAAAAAAAATCCTTCACATGCACCATTAATCCACCAACCAATCAAATAATTTATAAAGCGCCTAATATGCACGGTGAAAAACAATGTTCAGTGGTTCTCAGGTACACAGAAAAAGTTATCGATATATGATAGGACTTCATTGTTGGTTGTGTTTAACGGATCATTTCTAACCTTCCGGTTTAATAGCGCCGTCCTCGGAATTTTTTCCTAGTCGAG
>JAODAI010120202.1:0-11275 GCA_027575025.1 Scotoplanes globosa | reverse complement strand
AGCCTTTGCTTCTCCCACTTCGGTGGTCGCTTAGCGTCGTAAAATTAAATAAGCCTTCAAGGCCGATTATTATATAGTGGTTACACTTTATCCGGTTCGATAACGACTATAGTTTGTCAGTTGTTAACAAACCGTTGGAAAAATATGATTGTCCATATTGTGGGCTAAAATTTCGCTAAAAAGTTTGTCAAGTTTCAAGTTTATTTCATCCAATCAAAATGATATGGTACATTTATACAATGTACAACATACTACTGAAAAATGCAGTAACAACATAATAATGTTTGATACCAGAAATAAGCGGGGCATTTCAAGTCTGGCTCCCGTTAGAAGAACAGTTATAAATGATGAAAAATAAGAAACAACAGTTAATGGAGACATATATAGCAGACAGAATGACACAAAAAGAAGGATGTCATACAGGAATACATGGGTTTATACAGTCGGTAGATGTTTTTAAAGCCCATTTAACTACTTTTAGGAGATGAACTAGATCGGATGTTATATGAAAATCTGCTGATCTGGAAAGTTACCACAGAACAACGTATTTTGTGATTCAGATAATGTTATTATTTTATTTTTAATTCAACATTTCATGTCAGAGTAACTTCGTTAGCCGTTGCATAATCTTTCCGAAGACTCTGTGGTGTTACGAATGGACAAGGGGGTAGGGAGGAAAACCTGAGTGCCCGGAGTAAAACCTCTAGTTGTAGACATGACCATCCCATTTGCACGTCCGACCTGGGATCGAGCCCTGGTCGTAGTGGTGTAAATAGCGTGGCGCTTACCACTGCGCCACAGTCTACTCCTTATATTAAACAGTTATCACTGAGCGTGTGTGAAGTATAAACGCATACCACGTGTATATAGTATGTTGAAATTGTTGAAATAATGTTGCATAGTGCTGCACGGCATAATATGTGTCATGGTTTATACAATAAATGTACTTTTACGTAGTAAATTAGCTACATTCCCCGATTTTTTTCGCTACCGGACCCCCCCAACAAAAAATCCTAGTGATAACACTGCCAAGAAAACCCCACCCCAAGCTAACCGCGCTGGTGGTTCGAAGCCACGACCCACATGCAGTCACGAGCCTGTTACATGTCCAACCACTGGGCTATCACTACTTCTTACTGGTATGAAGTGTTTCACAATGTTTAAAAAAAGTTAAATCCTCCCCGGGCTTAATTCCGATTTATGTAGCGCAAGCGGATGAGAACCAATGACTCCCCCTGAATGGGACATGGGACGCTGGTCCATCGCATGTATCTCCCCAGCAAAGCTGGTACTCATTTTCCAGTCTGATTGAAGCTGAGGCAAGGGATAAAGTGTTTTTTCCCAATAACATAACTCAGCGTTCGGCCGGGAATCGAACCCGGGACCTCTGGCACTCAAGCCCGACTCCATAACCACTTAGCCAATGTGCTCCATGTGTTTATGATACCAGGAAATATTTTTGTTGATGCTACAAATACGAGTTTTCCAATTCAATCCTTCTCGCTTGATGTTCAGTGTATGGGATTGGATCATGGTCAACAATCCAGTGATCCTCGACTAGAAAAAAATTCCGAGGACGGCGTTATTAAACCGGAAGGTTAGAAATGAGCCGTTAAACACAACCAACCAAGAATCAATAGTGGTTCCTACAAATGGTATATTGTGAGATTAACCCCAATAAGTCCACAGTGTAATTACACATATCTAGGTTTATTCCACTTTGACTTTCGCTACGTGTCTATGTCATAGGTAAACTGAGTTTATCAACCGAATAAAAAAAAAAATTGGTCGATAATCCATTTTTTGGGGTGATAAAACAGGTTAATCCTAGTTTATCGACCGTTAAACTTTTGTTATCGAATCAAAAATCCAAGATTAACGATTCGATAAACCAAGTTTATCGATCGATAAACCTGGTTTGTCACCGAAAAAACTAGGATTGTTGACCGATAAACTTGCTTTATCAAACGATAAATCAAATTTATATATTTATTGAACATTTAACTTGTCAAAGGCCTCTATTGGAAAAAAATATATTGCGGTACTGTATAATATTTGAGCATGCATAAACCATTACATATCATATGCACCACGTATACAGCACTTCCGTGATCACTTCCATCACATTGTAATCATATTATATTGATGTACACGTTAGTCACATTGTATAGGCCAGTGTTTATTGTGGAAACAAACAAATAAATGAAATGAAAATGAAATGTATGTGGGCAATTATTCAAATATGGTCACCAGCTGTATTTGGTGTCCCAGATACGATTTCACTTTTTGTATCCTTAATAAATATAAAATAAATACATTATGTCTATACTAAGTCATAAAAATATACAGCACTTATATAGCACATAGTATTGTAAAAAGTAAAACCAAATATTTTCGACGAATGTTACGATTAAGTACGAATAATGTTTTTTACACGTGTAACGGGGGACACCAAGGGTGTAACATTTTTGACACTTATTTTGTATAGTTTTGTAATGTGTCTTGAGGAAGGAATTAAAACATATATCAATTAGTTTTATGTTTTAATTATATAGTTATTGAGTAACTATTTCGCAATTTCAATCTTTTTTCAAATTTATGTTGGTGACAAATGAAATATAATTGTGAACATCAGACAAAATTTTGGTGCATCAACCAACATTTTTGGTGTCCCCACGCATTTTCACTTCTATTTTTGTTAACTCATAAACATATTACAATATTGAGCAGTATTAATATATTTTATACATTCATCATTATACATAATCTATGATATCACACTTCAGTTTGCTTCACTTGGTTAAAAATACTAAATTTAGAGGCATAAATCATTTTTGCACGTGTAACGGTGGACACCAAAAATAATGGTTACGTCGCATGTGTAATGGCAATCATAATAATTGTCATGTATAGCGTATCCACAACATGGTGAAATGAAGTTGTATGCTAACTGTACATCAAATCATGATAATCAACTTGAAATTAATAGATAATATCATGTTCTTCATAATGTATAAGAATTTGTGGTAAATAAAGATAAATTTGGGTTTAGTGTCCCTCGTTACGTGTACCAATTTAATTTCAATTTTTATCCATCATTTTTTTCTAAAGAAGTATTTTACAATCCGTAAGCATATTTTAATAGTCTAAAAGGTATTGCATATGATACAAGTGAACTAAAATTGGTTATCATTATATTTATACGGGACGAAAATTGGCCCGAATGTCACAAATTGGCCCCATTATTTAAATAATCACCCATGCGTGTGTTTCAAACGAGTTAAGCGCTTCACAACCACCTTTGATTGACTAAAGCGCTATATAAATCTCGTATTATTATTATTGTGTGCCATGATCAACTTGTTCAATAGTTGGATAGACCAAGTTTTTCGGGCGACAAACTTGGTTTGTCGGTTGAGAAACCTGGTTTATCAGTCTAAGACTTAGTTTATCAAACAATAAACTTAATTTATGAAATGATAAATTTGCTTTATATAATTATTGAATATTTGGCCTGTCGTATAGGCTAATTTATATCGGCTAATGTATAGAAGCAATGCGTGTGATGTCATTTCATCGAGTTAAGCAGTATTATAACGCAGAAATACCCTTGGATTTATGAATAATTAGCGTAACTGTTGCTGATTGGCTGATTAACAGAAGACGATTGGCTTGTTGATCACACTATTTACATAATTCAAACGTGTGCATAACCTCTATATTGTACTCATTACTACATACAGGTGGTATGCCGTCAGCTGGGTAACTACGAGGCGATATCATCGTCGTGCTGCGGCCATTACGGCCATGCCACCACCGACATAATCCTGGATGACGTAAGGTGCACCGGTTCTGAATCTGTTCTGGAGGATTGTGACCATACCACGTGGGGCTCTCACAACTGTGGCGTGGGTGAAGCCGCTGGAGTGTCGTGTAGAAGTAAGAATAAGCTCACGTCTATGCCAGCCCAAATGTTGAATAATTAGATAAACTTGAAAACCAAGTTTATCGGTTGATAAAACAAGTTTACCGATTGATAAGACAAATTTGTCGTTACGATAAAGCAACTTTTTCAATTCGATGAACCATGTTTTGCGATCGATAAACCAAGGGAATCAAGCAATAAACCAAGTCAGTTGATAAACCAACTTTTTCGACTCCATGAAAACCAACCTTTTCAATAAACCAAGTTTTTGTTCGCTAAACTAAGTTTATAGGTCGATAAACTCGGTTTGTCGCCGAAAACTTGGATTATATCGACCGATATATACATTTAACGGTTGATAAACCGAGTTTATCGACACAAATCTTGGTTTATTTAATCGAAAACTTGACTTTATCTACTGAAAACTTGTTCATCGAATCGAAAAACTTGGTTTACCGATTGAAAATCTAGGTTCATCGGTCGGAAAACTTGGTTTATCAACCGCTAATATTGGTTTATCAGTCGATAAACTTGGTTTATCTAAATAATGAACATTTGGTTTGCTTGCCATCATTATACACACTTTTTTTCGGTAGATAAATGCGGTTTATCCTAACTTTAAATGGGCCATGCAATTTATATGTACTATATAAACTTTGATGGACCTAATATATGCATTGATGTCATTTTACATGGGCCATGTTATATAATTATAAGCTTTATATGGTATGGCCTGCATATAAAACTTGATATATCTTCCCAAAACTTAATCTGACCATTTATGGATTTCATAGTAGTCGGGCTACTTTAATATATAAGGAATTTGTTTGGTTTCCAAACCGTCCTATAACTAAACCAAACTAACATTTCTTCCAACAGAAATTCGTCTCGTGTCGGTCGATTCTACCAACTTGCCCAAGGGTCGTGTTGAGATAGTTCACAATGGAGTCTGGGGCCGAATATGCAGTGACGGGTGGGGGCAGGCAGAATCAGACGTCTTATGCAGGTGAGCTAATACAGATCATATGCACTGACAGTCATATCAGCAATGGTTATTGTCCTCCGTGGGGGCGCTACACTGTAAAAACACATCGGTCAAATTTGTCCAAGTGTTGGTCTACTATGCACCGAACCAAATTTGGTCAAACTTTGTATGCAATTTCCCATTGAATTTTTTGGACCATAGTTGATTCATTATTGGTGAAATTTGACCGTTGTGTATACAGGTAACGATTAACTATGTACCAAACCAAATATGGCCAAAATCGCAATGGGAAATTGCACACACAGTTTGACCAAATTTGGTTCGGTGCATAGTGCATAGAATAAAGAGTGCATAGAATAAGATATAGAATAAGGAGTATTTATTGGCCAGATAATAACCGGTCTGACGTCATCACAGGCGCCAATGAACCTTGGCCTACCGGCCTCGGTCCATTCAACACATGTGATCACGTCATCCCGGTTATTATTCGGCAATAAAAACTCCTTAACCCTAACTTACCCGGGCAATGTTGATCTCTGTGTGTCCGAGGGGGGGGGGGCTACTTCTCCCCCTAAGATCTCAGTCATGTACTGTCCGAATTATCTTAAATATGGCATGCCTATAGAAGAAACATGTGTTATGAACAACATGGGACTCAAAAAAACTCTTAATTAAGTTATTTTTTGTTAATTATACGCTAATTACAAAGGAAATATGCAAATTCCAGATTTAAAAAAACAAAAAACGAAATCACCTCAAATTTGACTTGAAATATAATATAACTGTATTACAAACTAATAGAAAGATATATGGAAGGCAATACATGTTAACAATGCATTTGAAGATAAGTATATGTGAAAAAGTGGTTTTATTATGACATTTTAGTAATTTCTTATGTATTTCATTGTTTATTTTATGAATATCCGTATTTTCTATGTATTCTATTGTTTTTATGTCTTATGTATTACATTATTTTATTTTTTATGTATTTTATTGTTTGAGATGAAATGCGGTGTATTTGGCAACAAGATTATACTCACAAAATTAATTATATGCCAATATATTTACAAACAACAGTGTTATAACACCTACAATCTATGTTCAGAATGCTTAAGTGTACAAACATATGCAATAATTGCATATTTTTAAAACATACCTTTTTAAAATTCAGGTGACATCAACATATGGGGGCCCACATAAACGGGGATGGTATCAAAATATGCGAAAGATATGACAGAAAAAAGTCATTTGCAAATAAAATATATAGCCCCAGCGGTTACGATTCAAGAGTAACAAAATGTCGAGGGGGACCACTATGGCCCTCCTCCAGGGTAAGTTAGGGTTGACAGACTCGCAGAGCAGCTTCTTACCAAATATCAACTCAATCCTACGACCTACGTTTGTTGAGATATCGTGTTCACAAGCCATTTCTTGAGATTTTTGCAATTAATATCCAAGATAATATCATCGAAATAAATAGGCTTCCTAATGGACCCTCAGATCGTCCAAGTATCAAATATCAACTCAATCTGGCCGACCTATGGTTATTTTATTGAGCTATCGTATTCACGATCCATTTCTTCAGATTTTCGCAATAAGCCCCGTCCACTTAATACTATTAGGTAGCATCGCTAAAATCAGCAGGTTTCCTAACCGATACACAGGGAAGCCCTGTACCAAACATAAGCTCAATCCAACACATGGTTATTGAGATATCCTGTTCACCAGCCATTTCTTGAGACTTTCACAATAAGAGATATATCATCGTCAAAATCAATAGGCTTTCTAACAGACCACATGGCATCCCTGTACCAAATATAAACTTAATCAGACCTACGGTTATTGAGATATTATTGTGTTAACAGCAATTTACTGAGATTTTCGCAATAAGCCCACCCACTGATTAACATCACAGGTATCGTCGTCAAAATCAATAGGCTTATGGTAGCCGATAAGCAGGGCATTTATGTACCAAATATCAACTTATTCCGACTTACGGTTATTGCGATATGTTATAGCCATTTCTTGGGATTTTATGAATAAAGCCCCGCCCACCCATTAATATGTATAAGATATCATGGTTAAAATCAATAGCCTTCCCAATCGACACATAGAGCAGACCTGTACCAAATATCAACTCAATCCGACTTACGGTTATTGAGATACCGTGTTCACGAGCCATTTCCTGAGATTTGCACAATAAGCCACACCCCTAATTAAGATGCATGTTATCTCTGCTGAAAACTGGTGGGTTTATTCTGTGTATCATAGGATATCATTTTCTCAAAATCTCAACAAAATTGCGGGGCTTCGCCTGTACATTGTACAATTGCCTGGCCTATCAATATTTTACGAATAAAGTCCTGCGCACTCATTTATATAAGGGGTTTCGGCGTCAAAATGAATAGGCTTCCTAACCGACCCATATAGAAGCCGTGTAACAAATATCAACTCAATCCGACTTACGATTATTGAGATACCGTGTTCACAAGCCATTTATTGCGAATTTCACAATAGTTTACGAATAAAGCCCCGCCCACTCATTAGTACGCGATATATCATCGTCAAAATCAATAGGCTTCCCAACCTACCTATAGAGTATCCCTGTATCAAATATCAACTCAATCCGACTTACGGTTATTGAGGCACCATGTTCGCCATTCATGTATTGTGCTCTTCGCAATATTTTACGATTAAAGCTCCGCCCACTCATTAATATGCAAGCCATCATCGTCAAAATCAACAGACTTCCTAAGTGATACACAGAGCAGCTCTGTAACAAATATCAACTTAATCCGACTTACTGTTATTGAGATACCGTGTTCGCAAGCCAATTCTCGAGATTTTCGCAATAAGCCCCGCCAACTAATTAATATGCCAGGTTTCAAATTAAATATGAATTGTCTTCCTAAGCTACCCATAGAAGAGCCCTATCCCGAATACCTACTCAATCAGACTAACGGTTATTGAGTTATCGTGTTCACGAGCTAGGTGTTACAGACATACTCACACGCATACACCCACGCCGGGTGACGGCATAGATTTGTTGTTAAGACAAGACATCAACAATAAAAAATGAAGAGGTAGGGCAGTCCAGAAATAAGCAGACCTTTATATAGCCTGGCTCCCATACAATGATAATAAATTATACAACCAAAATTATTAAGAGAAAACAAATAAATCTCAGAATATAGGTAATACAATATCAAGTTACATGACAATGATATAGAATATAGATGACATTTAAATGCTACCTTGAATGTATTGAGTGATTTTTTAGATTTAATATTCACAGGGGTATTATTCCAGAATGTAACTTCAGAATAACGGATTTGGGATTGACATAACCGTGTTCGAGGATAATATGAATGTAATAACTGACTACCTCTTGTATTATACATATGAACATTATAATTGGGAATGAAAAATAAGTTAAATGAGGATGGAAGAATACCATTTTCGAATTTGGAAACAAAAATACCAAGTTGTAAATTAAATAGGTCGTCAATTGGTAAAATGTTCAGCTCATCAAATAGAAGATATGTATGACAAGATATAATAGCAAATATTGCGGACAATACGTTTTTGTAATAGTAAAATATTGTCAATATGAGCATCGTATACAGTTTTCCAAACCAAAAGGTTGTAATTTAGATGTGCCAGAACGAAGGCATTATATAATGTTAGGAGAAATGTTGTCAAATGGACCATCCTCAAACAATCCAGTACCATAAAACCATATAATTCCGACCATTGTGTCCTGTGCAAAGAGCATAAACTGGCAATCATCAAGGCTGATAAACGTACCCTGTTAAACAAACGAACATAGTTGATTTCTTCCTGCCGCTACACATATAAACATTCCGCAGCGTTACTTGGACAAGCGAGAAAGAAAGAGCGGTATAAATAGAGTAGTATTGCGACTATTAAAGTCAGTCGCCCGATGAGTGCAGAACAGCACGAAACTAAGTAGTAGTGGCTAGTAGCTCCATGTAATCGTGCATTATACTTATATATAATATATATGTATATATATATATATTATATAGGTGTTTGTATTATAAGAAGGAATTTAATCTTTCTACGTACATAATTCAGTTAAAACCTGATACTGCAAATAATACCAACACACCAGGATTCGAAGCTTCGACATCTGCCTCCATTGCTGGCAGCACTCCAACCAACTGAGCCACGAGTTAAATTAGTTTTTCAGGTCAAAACACACGCGTTAAGATGCATGTTGCAGTGGACACAGAACGCCCTTGAGCTAGTCGTTCAGCCCTTCGCGAGAAACGCTACTGCTGGGTGTGCGTAAGAGGTATTATTTATAGTTACCTTAATATGTCAAAAATGTAGCAGTTAAACGCATCCGTGTCAGATTGATTGGCAGCTGCATGATCCTCCACTATTACTGAACTTTCATCAGTGAACCCCGGTAGCTATATGTATGACAGTGGCCACACCCAGTAACTATGTCGGTTCATAGACTAAACCGAGTGAGGGGCGGGCGTCCATCGGATGAGGACGTTAAATGACGGTCCTGGGGCAGTACTACCTACTATCTCGTTATTCTAGTCTTGGGAAGTTTTTTCGAAAGAACAGGGAATTATCCCGGATTGCCATTACTTTTATTTATTTTTGTAGGCTATTGGTTTAATGCCCCGACTATAATATAATTAACCTATCTAATTTCTTTTTCATGACAACCATTGCTATCGCAACCAGGAGACCATAATGTACCAAAAAAAACAATCGAGTACTATATCTCGGCCGCCACTTCAGGGCAATGAGATAATAAGCCCACATACCCACATACCTTCAAAGGGGGAATGCGCTGATCGGAAAATATTCACTTTTCTTAAAACGATGTCAGTATATAATATTACAGTACACACTGTATGTTTAGATACAGGAGCGTACTTGGCAATGAGATTAGCAACTCCGTGGATTGCCCTCTTGTGGTAATAATTAGCCCAAACTGAGCATGAAAGTTCTGAAAACGTGTTTAATTGTGTCATACGGGACTAAAACTTTGCCAATATGTCCGTTTGCACAACCGTTCAATTGAACCGATGGCAATTTTCTGAAAAACTTTTGAAAATTGCTTAAAATGTGTCCAATATAGCTGATATGTGCCTATAATGTGCTAAAATAGGATTGAAAATGTGATTTAGGAGTTTTGTTGCTACTTTCTTTAAATTTTGTTTTTCGATGTTTTTGAATTGTAGGTTGTAATCGGCATCGAAAACCATCTATATGGGTATAGTTTGAGAAATTAGTTGCAAAAGTAAAGTACTTAAAAATGCATTGGTACTTATCCCATTGACTTTGCACTACATTTGAAATTAAATTTGATAAATTTGCTCTAAATTTTCAGTTTTCATTTTTCAGATTTGTTGAATGGTAAGTTTTAATTAGCAGTGAAAACCATCTATATGGGCATAGTTTGAGAAATTAGTTGCAAAAGTAAAGTACTTACAAATGAAACGAAGTCAAAATGGGCTTATTATCTCATTGCCACGTAGTGGCTGCTGAGATATAGTACTCGATTGTTTTTTTGACACATTATGGTATCCTGGTTACGATAGCAACGGTTGTCATGAAAAAGAATGATGTCAAAATGTATCGGTACACGAGTTATATCAGATGGTAGTGTAATCGGAAAAATCGCACTCTTTCAATTTTGCGGTAGAGGTAAAAAAGGTAAAATAAAAAAACTCGGTCATTCTGTGAATTTATTTATTTGTTTGTGACAGTTTTTATATATTTTTGTTCTCTGAAATTTCTGTCACGATCTCTTCCTAGACCGCTAGGTCAATGTTTCCCATACTTGGTAGGAATGTTTATCATCACGTAACATGGTGTATCCTACAAATTCAGGTGAAACGGTAATAAAACAAATTTGTGGTGAACAGTCAAAAAAATAAAATAACAAGAGGGCAATCCACGGAGTTGCTGATCTCATTGCCAAGTACGCTCATGTATCTAAACATACTGTTTCTTGTAAAGCAGCTTTCTTTAATGTGTTGATATCCTATGGCTTGACATAAATAAACCGCAACAACACACATAAACATAAGCACCCCCTGACTCTAGGCCGTCCGGAGCCAACCCATGCATATAGTGCACCACCCGTACATGCAGCGCAGACATTTATGCTGAAAACAGGACCACCCGGACCGCACGGTACGGCTATCGTGTGTACACGTATATGTGTGCGTTACGTCATATAGGACTTACGTACGTATAGATACGCGTGCGCCGAGTTTGTTGAAGCTGTCAAGATAAACGCGCGCACACTAATCAAACGCGCTATCGCGACTAGGCCGCCATTATTTTTCACAATCTGACCACTTTTAAATTAT
>JAODAI010120091.1:0-11278 GCA_027575025.1 Scotoplanes globosa | reverse complement strand
ATATTTTGTTATTTATAATGTTATATGATTGATATACCTTGATTGTAAATTGTTATATGGATTGTGGAAATAAACTTAAAACTTGAAACTTGAAATGACTCAGTGCGCTTATAATGTAGTGTGAGTTTGTTTTTATCTCAGAACAATGTATCATATAGAATCTATTGGAGCATCATATTTATCACGCTATGTCTGTCTATACCTGGGTAAATTGAAATGCTCTGCTACGGGAAAACTCAACCGATTATCGTCGATAGATTGTTTTAATTGTTGAATGTCATGTGGAACTTTATAGTGCTTGTTCCGCCTATGTAATGAGGTAGTGAAATGTGAGCCACACCACTATGGAGATTTATGACCCTCTAGACCCTATCCCGTGAATATATTGTATTTGTTATCAAATATAGTGATGACGGTATAGAAATAGGACGACAATGGGCACTAATCATTGGTTTATCCAGGTGCTCATCAGGTTCATATTTATCTATCACATGTTGCAAAAAGGTTGATTTGATGTATCATATGTGAATAAAAGTGGAATTCTGAACCCTTTCAGTATCACTCGAAGTTGTATTAAGCGTTTGTCGTATATAGGCATAACAAGTACAACGAAGTCGTATTAAGCGTTCATCGTAGGCATAACAAGTACAACAAAGTTGTATTAAGCGTTGAAGTTGTATTAAGCGTTGAAGTTGTATTAAGCGTTTATCATAGGCATAACAAGTATACAACGGCGAAGAGTCAATGGAGTTTCCAGGATTCTCCCCTTCTAAATATATGGATTATAAAAGAATATTTTTTTAATGCTAAAAAGGTTTCACTATTTGGCATCTATGACCTCCTCAACGTGTTAATTAAACTTTTCACCAAATATGTTACATGCTTTCGGTTAATTGGAGCTCCTTTGAGGTTGGGAGTTCGAATACGGGGTGACGAATACCATTACAGTGGCGTCAAATGGTATACCAACGGCTTTGGATGGTTCATATAATTTTGTTATTGTAAGGGTCATCATAGAACATAATTATTCGATCAATCCGAAATTTACTTTTCACACGTCCCAATCGACAATATACATAATTAATTTCGCCTAAATTGTTGGCAGTGGCCAGGTTTTGTACAGTAGTAACTGATATTACATAATACATTTTAATTTGTAGGATTAATAATATGGATGCAAATTAATATGCATAATCTTACTGATTTACATGTACGTATATTCATTATACAGATATATATGTTGAATTAAAATATAATTAGTAAAATAATTTTAAACTGGAACGTCTGAATAAATATTAGTAATTGTGTAAATCGTATATAATTATTATTGGACGTCCACCTGATTATAGGTTGTAATTTAAAAGCCTTTGGGCTTCTCGTGTCTCGGTTGTCGCTTAGCATCGTAAAATAAAATGAGTCTTCCTGACAAATTATTATTATATGTTTTAACAAGTATTCAATTTCGTCTACAAACTTCGCAGATTTGATAAAGAAAATATCGGTAAAGTTCATCCTCTATCGTGGATACCATTCGGAGCTGGACCCAGAATGTGCATCGGCACAAGAATTGCTCTCATGGAAATGAAATTCGCTCTCGTCCATATTCTGCAGAAGTATCGGTTCGACATATCTACTGAAACAGAGGTAGGAATACATATGCTATATAATACATAATCATATTAATTGGTAGTATGTGTCTATTGAATTGATGGTTGAATACCATCATATTGAGACTGGGATTGGTATAAGTTAGGTTAGTCAAGTTAAGTTAGAAAGGATCAGAAAGGACACTGTCCTTTCTGATCCTTATAATATGACCCTGAACCTCCATCACCCAACGGGCGGCCTATATCCGCACACAGTCAGAAAAATACCTATCAAGACCATTCTTAAAGGCATTGACACTATCCACACAAACTAACGACCCATGTAAACCATTATACTCATCAACCACTCGCCATGAGAAGGTAAACTTCCTGACATCCAACCTGGAATAATGCTTACACAATTTAAGACTAATTAGTCAGTGTAAAGAAATCATCAAATCTCAACTTATCACAAAACCACGAGCAATCTTATTAAACACCTGAATAAGACCACCACGAATACGACGAAGTTGTAAGCTTTAGATAAGTAAATCATTGCTCGTACGAGAGAACTAAGGGAACTAACTAATTTAGTAGCCCTTCTTTGAACACGCTCAAGAAAAAACTTATCTCTATCTAAGAACGGATTTCAGGCCTGGATAGCATACTCCAGATGGGGCCTGACCATCTGCTTGTACAATCCAACACCAATATCCTTATGGAGGAACTTAAAATGACGTCTTATCAAACCTTGAATCCAATTAGCCCCCGTGCAGCTTCGACACACTGCTTATTAGTTATACAATTATTTATATATAGTGCTATACCTAAAAATATATCAAAACGCTTTACGCTTATGGAAAATAATTAGTGAAAATGAAAGTTTGGAGATGTCTTTGGAAAGTTTGGAAGTTCTCCAAAATACGGGATGACTGAGATAGTTGAGGTGTTCCACAGACAACGTGTGTGTACATACAGCGTCTGAATCTGAGTAGGTAGAAATAAATCCTTGGATTGAATAAATGGGAGTCACCGAGCGTCGTAAAAATGGCATATAAAAATCAGTGGAAATTGGGTATTGCTATGTTTACTCTGGACGATGGGTAGTAAAAATGTACACAATAGTGGGTGTAAACTAGTGATTTTTACGAAAAAACTCAGGTTATTTTCGGCGCGCAGAGCCATATTTATTTTGCTATAATTATAACAGTTGGGGGAAATGAGCAAGGTTGGGTCAAAATGTTGCCTATTACATAATATGCGGTGGAAATGAGAGAGTCGATGGAAAAATAAATGGTTTATAAAAAATGGGGCTTTATTTGAGTCTGAGGAATCGCAAAGTTGTCCCCCCTCCTCACAATTTCTGTGCACGCCGCTGTGGTGAACATATTGTGAATGACGTGTCCCGTTATCGGTGGTCTGTAATGGGACATTTGGTGCAATACATAAATATTAAATCGATACTACAATAAGTAAATAAAATAATACCTTTCCCTATTTCGATCATTCCGACTATTATGATTATGCACAGGGCCAGCGACTTCATTACGGAGAACACATTTTGCATCATTGACGCCATACGGACACTGACAATGTTAACACCGGCCACAAACACTACAAAGCAAGAGAGAATGTTACGACAAGATCAAGGCGCAATTATTAGAAGAAAACACCGTTTATCTACTGATAGACACTATTTATGAAATGGTATACTAAATGTTATTCTAGATAAACTCTGTTTATCAATCGACAAACTGAGTTTATCGAATAACCGAAACACATTATTGTTGAAATAAAACCCAGTATTCTTCAATCAGATAAACGTTTTTTGTTAAACACTGTTTATCTGAGTGATTATGTTTATCAGTAAACCCAGTTTATCGATAAACCCCGTTCAACGGGTGAAAACAGATACTGGTTTCCAAATACTGAACAGGGATTAGGTCAACAAACATGGTTAACGATAAACTCAGTTTATCTGATGTCACTATTTTCCACCAAATTAAGAGGGTTTACCTGGATAATTAGACTCAGTTTATCACTCGATAAACATGGCTTATCATAGATAAACTAACTTTATCACTTGGTAAACAGGGTTCATGTAGATAAACTTAAGTTTATCAATTGATAAACTCTGTATATCTGTGAAAAAATATCTGGTTTATCTGAGATAAATAATAGTTTTCAATTTACTATATGTTCTGCTATTTTGTTTCTCCCGAAACTGGTAAACATAATTAATGTATTGGGAAGTAAACTAAACAAGTTGATTATGGTCCACTTCTAATTTCGAAATTTGATATACCTCAAACTCCCCCTCACTGTACTGGGTAAATCTGATTGTTCGGCTCTCTGACATAATTATCCTTAATTACCCAATCATTGCCAGTGACCGTGACCAATCTCCCATCCTGATATATCACCACCCTGCCTACCCTAACAACACCCCGCTTCTTTCCTATCCCGTGTCATATTAAATATATTTTTTCTGACTTTCGGGGCTATCTGCTATCTGCCCTTGCCCTTTCACGACCCTCCCAGCTGCCCTATTTTTGTGAAGCATATAAAATATAAAGGCTTAACTATTTTTTACCAGCATTATATCACATCGAAATCAAGTAATGACAATTGCCATATCATGGGATTTTAAGCGAGCGATATACTTTAAAACACATAGGTCCTGGAATCGTATAATTTCAAAACTGCATAGGCTTCTCAAATGCCAAGGGAATTTCAATATTTGCCATTGTGATGGAATCTTAGTCTGTATCATATGTAACACGATAACGTCTTTATATATTCAAGGATTAATATTACTTATGTAGCTAGGCTTATGCATAATTACATGCATAATGTATTAATATAAGTTTATGTTTAGGTTACTCACATATGCACACCAATGCCAATATTCTCTGTAGTTCCCTGGGTGGTCGGCACTCCGCGTCAGGAAAAAACGGTTGGATACAGTACGTTGAGAAAGTAATAGCAACTATTGCTATGCCAGCCGGCAATATTAATATAAAACTCACCCATTGTATCAAAAATGACCAAAAGGAGCCGAACACTACATGAACATACGAATAGACCCCACCGTGCTTAGGAATCATGCAGCCCAGTTCCGCGAAACACAAAGCGCCTACCAACGAAAACATCCCACACACAAACCAGATGATCAGCGTCAGACCCACACTACCGGCACCGGCCAGCACCCCTCTGGGTGTCAGGAAAATTCCCGATCCAATGACGATACCGACATTAACCGCTATGCCGCCGATGACGGTGATCTCCCTGCGAAGTTTTACGGGGTCGTCGCCATTTTTATTGGATGTATCAGCCCCGCCGTCTTCCTTTGTCTCGTCGGGCACATTGCCGGTAGATTTTGTTTCCCTGAGGTCGATTTCGGAAGCCATGATGTTTTCATATAAATTCTACCGAACTATATATTACGGTACACATATCCCTATACTCGTATAGTCGACGGTAAGTAGTGTAATGCTTATCTGTAATAGTACCAATGCAATTGTGTAATGGAACAGTATACAGGCCTGAGAATAAGTAGCAGTAAGTCAAGGTCTAATTGATTATTTCCCTTACTAAGTCAACACAATTATGGTCACATTATGAAGTTGTTTACATGATGGATATACAGGTATCGTTGGGTTGATATGCAATGGAGTATATATTGTATAATACAACTTGCATGCTATACTTATCGATATGGAGGTACTTTGGAATTGCTTATGGTAATTGCATTAACACCATAATGAAGTACACACTACCCACACAACGTTTAGGTCAACGACGATGGGCTATGTAGCAGTCAATTTAGGCTATTTTATATGTGTATTATATATATATATGTGTTTATATGTATGTAGGCTATAGGCTATTATATTGAAAGCTTAACATGATCACTCTCTACATCTTGAATCCCTAACGAGGGATGAGGAAGAAAATGTCAACTGAAAACCGCATCATTGGTCACATATATCCACCTCCCTCTATCCGTAGCCACGACCATCCAATATCCACCACCTCCAACCCTCCTAAAATTGCTCTCAATACAGTCCTTCCATCTCAAACGAGGTATCCCCCTACCCCTTCTACCAACTTACCTCCACATGTGACATCGCCATTTTCGGGAGTCGCCCTTCATCCATACGTTCTACATGCCCAGAGGCCATCTCATGCGCCCCTTATCACCCTCTCTGTAAGACACATATTCATCCCAAACTCATCCCGAATATCCTCCAACCTCCCCCTATCCACTCCACAAGCTTAACCCCCGCAATCTTTCTTATCCAATTATTTTGGCATACTTGTAGTCGCCGTTGTTGAGCTCCCGACAGAGCCGCTGTCTCAAGTCTAATTAACTATCAATACTTCTGGGTATACTTTTCTCCTTAATTTTCCTAATTTGTATTCATTTTCACTTACTAAATAATTTCACTTATGTTTTTCAATATAATTAAGATATTAAGTTATTTTCCTATCTACTATGTTGAAAGTACCTAATTAGTGATTGGCACTGACTTCTGATGATATTTAGGGGTTCTAAAAATCAACATCCGGTTTGAATATTACACTTCCGGTTTTAACATGCCATCCTAGGAGCCTATTTGAATGGGTTTAGAGGTATTCTGGAGGATTTTTCCTCAGTCATTTAGAAAAGACATATAACTATTAAAAAATGCAATAATCTCACTTTCGTTAAATGTAAAAAATAGTACGATTTCAATCCCTTAACCCAAAACTCTTCCGACATCTCCGAACCAACCAGAACCCTATACCCCTTGCACCTTCATAAAGGACCTCCACCATCCTAACTTCTGATACAGGGAGACCCATCCACCTTAACGTAGCTATGACTAAGTATCAATAGGGACCTTATCTAAGTATACAAAACTCAAAGCCATACCCCCTTTCACCTCCAATTTCTTTTCCACCATCGGCCAAAGTGAGACCAGTCCACCACTTATCCCGGAAACCTTGTGGTTACTCCCCGATCTTCGTCTCAACTCTAGCCCCAAATCTTATATTCAAAATACTTTCAAAAAGCTTCAAAACCTATCCCAACAGTGTGATACCCCGGTAATTTACTGGGTCATGAACACCACCTTTAAAGTAAGGACCGGCCCCGGCCATGCCATTACGGAGGCATAATTCTACCAACTCACTTCCCCCCTGTTCCTTGTACCCTATTAAAAATTACACACACACTCCTCTTCACCAACCCTTCTGACTCCAACATGGGCATCAAAGTTCCTCGCTACGCAAAGCACGGTGCCCTCCTCTACCTGACCCATCATCTTCTCCAGTGAATATCTAAAGGCAATCTTATCGACTTCCACCCTCCCTATTTGGGGCAATAAGCAGACATAATACCCAGCAGTTGATTACTAAGTAGAACCCACATCATAATAATTACCCCTTCCCACATATCTACCCTCACCGCTTTCCTTCGCTGTTTAAACTATGATACCCACCCCATTTATCTTCCTGTCCCAAGCATGGAACAATTTAAGCCCCCGGTAACATTTTCGCTCTAACCCCTTCCTCTTCGTCTACCCATCATCTGCACCACTTTTAATCTCTTCCCTCCCATAGTACATACATTGATACTACATAGCCGGACTTCACATCAAGGCTGATCCCGGTGGATCGACCACCCAAAACCTTTTTTTTCATTTACTATTGAAAATGAACCAAATCTATTCTGTATATATATATGTGTATATCCACGGGTCACCCAGTAGCTAATCACTTCAACTACCTATCACATTCAATCGATGACTTATCGTGTTGCATAATTAAGGGCAATTTTGCTAAAGACATATTTTCATATGAACAAAAACTGATCTATAAATTCAAGAAACACGTTTCGAGTTGCAACAAAGATGTAGGTTTCTTATCGCATTATCCCACGCTCCAAAATCAATGATCCCCCCCCCCACGCCCCACCAAGTCAGTCTCCCCACACACGTACACGTATCCTCTTTGACATAGTTTCGTATGACCCATTTTAACGTTTCCTGGCCTTGTGTCGTATACCACCAAGTGCGTAATTAGCGTGTAACCTATCGCGTACTTTTCAGGGGGATTGTACATCCACGCTGTATCTGTTATTATTTTTCTGTAACGTTTTTTTTCATACTGTATTTTGCTTCCGAAGAAGGCGACAGGAGTCGCCGAAAAGTAAAGCAGTTTCATTATTATACGCTGTTTATTATGTTGGCATTTAAAGTGTTATACCTATATCTTACATGTTAGGAGGAGAAGAACATTTACAATATCAAAGAAACGAGCAAAAACAGCCAAAATAGATTACTGTATTACGGAACATGATACAAATTATTATACTATGATACATTAAAGTTTTCGACTATGTCTCTGAGGCCTTGTTGTGTTAAAGGGTTAATAAAGTTTGTTTATAATGTTAGTTGATATCACAGAGCAGAAACTTATCTACAAAATGCTTCAAACTAGAGTCAAATCAAACATTCCGTTCTCAATATATTGATGTTTGAATTTTTCATAGCACGCTATTTTTACAACTAAAGCACATAAGTATCCTGATAAATGGCTTGTAAATACGTTTTCTCCAAAAGTTAACGTATGATATTGTTCAAACTTGGTACGAAGGTTGACCTCAATGCATACAAGACATGTGTTATTTTTGGTGGAGGTCAAAGATCATTTGAGGTCAAACACTAAAACCACGTGTTCAGTGTTTGACATCAAATGACCTTTGACCTTTCACGAATAAAGCCCCGGCCATTCAGTAATAACGGGCTTCAGAGGAATGAAAATCAATAGACTTTCTAAACGCTCGTAAAGCAGCCCTGCACCAAATATCAAATCAATATTGATATATTGTATCCACAAGCCAATATTTTCGCAATTCGGATCGCCAAATATTTTTTAGATATTTGATCGCCACCGAAAACCTGACTTACGGTTAAATTGAGTTGTTAACGAGCCATTTCTTGATATTTACGAAATAAGCCCGCCCACGCATTAATATGTGAGGTATCATCATCAAAATCAATAGGCTTCCTAACCGACCTGAAAAACATCCCTCTATCAAATATCAACTTAATCCGACTTACGGTTATTGAGATATTATGTTAACGAGCAATTTTCTGATTTTTTCGTAATAAGCCCCGCCCACTCATTAATATGTGAGGTATCATTGTCAAAATGAATAGACTTCCTAAATATTAACTTAGTCTGACTTATGATTACATTGAGATATTGTATTAACGAGTCAGGCGCCACATACCCACACACACACGTGCACATATACACATGCCGGGTGACCGCATATATTTTTTGTTGAACAAGAAATCAAAAAGGGCTAAGTGACATTCAGCTAATGACAACACATCTCCCAAGTCTACATTATTGTAGTCGTTTTAACAATATTATTTAATTTATTTCATTTATTAATTTGTTTGTAACAACATATAATACAATATTTAATATAAATATTGATAAGAAAATAACATAAGATACTTTGTGAAGGAAGTGCTCCTTGAAACCTTTGAAGTTTGGAGGACATGTAGAACACTCCCTATGCACGAGCGAAGAGTGAACATATACAATTATAAGGAAATATATAACATATAAGTGAACAAATTAAGATGTGTAATGCAAGATCATATTGATTGAGATATTGATTATTAGGCACAATAGTCATGTACCGCTATATAATTGACTATATTGCATAGAGAGTTCATTTAGGATATCATGTGATTGTTACTTGACTGTTATCAATAAAGTTGGTTGCGTAAAAAAATGTCAGCAACATTTGCATCCGTAATTAGTTGTATTATTCGATAAGGACAGTAAATTATGTATAATAATACATGAATTAATATAGCGCCAATTTTGTAAAGTACTTTCAAAGGCGCCATGCAACATTTTTTACAACAATGGGCAATGCAGTAAACAGGGAGTTGGAGTTGGAGTTAGTAACGGGTTATACCAAGACTATCAAATAACCGTTTACTCCTCCTATATGACATGAGCAAACAAAATTTAGCAAATAAGTTCAGAGCTGAACTGAACAATGTACAGTGAGGAAAAATAAAATTGTAAAGTTTGTTGGAGAAATCACGAAATGCCTACAAACACAATACAGTACTTGAATATAATATTCATTCAACTATATATGCTTTAAATATATTCAAAATTGATGCTAACTTTTAATAATATCATAATATAGAATTCCATGAAATTGTCTGCCTTATATGAATATTTCTATACTTATTACATTTAGTCTACCACCGATGAATTAATTGATCTTCATTTTATAATAATTGACCATATGCGACCCATCACACCAAAAGCAGGGACATGTCGCTACTGCATTTTTGAGATATTAATCAAAGCTTTTGGCCAATCAAAGCTTTTTGGCATGCCAAATGTTAAAATAAATATAAACTCAAAAAAATGTTATAAAACCATAACTTATAATTATTTTTTATTTTTTATTTACTCTGATATATATCAAAATAGCTTTGACTGAAAGTAGAAAAAAGTGAATCTAATAGGCGGATCCAGGATGCTTAGAAAGTGGGGGGGCGCCCTAAACATTTTTGTAATGGAATTATCGGTGAATTGTGTTAACGTCTATGCAAGAAAGTGAAAAAATAGTGTGTGGGGGGGGGGGCCTCTGCATCCCCTGGATCCGCACCTGAATCTTGGGTTCTTTTTCCTATATTAATCAACAAAATACCAGTTTTTTTTCAATAAAGTAATTTTCAATGTGGACCAAAAGTCAATGATAATTTATGATTATAACTTCACTTTTGATAATAGTACGTACTTGGTAGTAGTATACCGAATAAAAGCTAAAAGTGCATGCACTCTTTACAACAATAGCAATATCTCAAATTACGATTTAGCAACATGGCACTGCTGTCGATAAGATGGGTCACATACATTTGGTAGGTCATACTTGTATTTGAACATCAGTGAATTCGAACACACTGTTGGAGATGGCTCGAAAGGAATTTGGGCAGCGCTAAACAAAAATATACCTTTATAGTAGTAGCCGCCGTGATCTAGTGGGATTGCTCTGGATTCACGATCCTATGTTTGGGAGTTCGAGCCCCGTAAGGGTCATTGGTTGACGTCAGGAAGGGCATCCGGTCATAAAATGCTATGTCGCACCTATAAAAGTCCTTGCATCAGTGAGGCACCGTCTAAGCCCCGTAAGGGGAGTGGCAGACGTTAAACAACTTCAGTAGCTACACAAATATGATTATTCATATACTATTGTGACTTTATTAATGTAATGATTTCAACACGTTGTTCGAACGAATGAATGAATGAATATGTTTCCTGTTCCTTTTGAAGGAAAAGTTATATGAGCCACCCAAATCCTTTGGTATGTCAGTAACATCCACTGTAATATAATCATCATCACTTCGGATTCGAACCCATGGCCTTGCGATCATAAGGTCATGGGTTAGAGATGGCTGAAAATAAATTCCGAAACGTTAATCATCATTATACTTTTATAGTCCTTCCAAAAATATATATATTATGATCGCATAAGTCCATAATTGTATGAAAAACCAATAACGCAAAGTACCAGCACATTAAATCTTTATTTTTATTTTTATTTCAACATTTCATGTCAGGGTAACTTCTTTAGCCATTGGCTAATCTTCCAGAAGGCCCTG
>JAODAI010119980.1:0-11278 GCA_027575025.1 Scotoplanes globosa | reverse complement strand
TGACCCTAAACCACAGAGAGAGAGGGGTGTTTTGCATTGGGTGATCTGACATGGAATGACCCTAAACCACAGAGAGATATGGGGTGTTTTGCATTGGGTGATCTGACATGGAATGACCCTAAACCACAGAGAGAGAGGGGTGTTTTGCATTGGGTGATCTGACATGGAATGACCCTAAACCACAGAGAGAGAGGGGTGTTTTGTATTGGGTGATCTGACATGGAATGACCCTAAACCACAGAGAGAGAGGGGTGTTTTGCATTGGGCGATCTGACATGGAATGACCCTAAACCAAGTGTATCCACAGAGAAATAGGGGTGTTTTTGCATTGGGTGTATCCACAGAGAGATAGGGGTGTTTTTACATTGGGTCTATCCACAGAAAATCCAAGTTTTTCAGTGTTCCACTAAACTAAGTTATTGATCAACAAACAAAGTTTATCAACTAAAACTTACTTTATCGATGAAATTAGGTCTACATACGTCACTTTGTACATTATGTAAGAATACATGCTGTATGTATCCGCTTGAATGTGTAGTTTTGAATATGAAACATTGAGAAATCACCTTTATGTTTTCAAATTGTTTTTGCTTTATTTCATATTTAAATACTGTCTGTATATTTGTTACCTGCATGGTGGTCAAAATCAGACCTTGGCCCTATTTCATAAAGATTATTTATGAATCTTTGTAGGTTTA
Organism: Scotoplanes globosa; assembly: GCA_027575025.1. Classification (NCBI taxonomy): domain Eukaryota; kingdom Metazoa; phylum Echinodermata; class Holothuroidea; order Elasipodida; family Elpidiidae; genus Scotoplanes; species Scotoplanes globosa. Next base: position 10,580 of record JAODAI010119980.1, on the reverse strand, counting down.
ATGTTCGTAATTAAAGAAGAATGATCGTTCTTTTCTTCTGCTTGATTAAACTTCAGATCTTAAAAACCTTGATTTACAAACTATGTAAAAGTTTGTACGTAGGCTTTTAACTGTGAATGTATGTGTATATTTATTTCTTCCATTATGACATAGTCACAGTTCCTGACTGTTTACTCTGCCCAGTTATCGCTAATATTGACAGGAGTTATGATATTGATTGAACGATTGTATTTAATGTTACTTTTAGCACTGCGATTTACAGTGTCGTCCACGAAACCCTGTTTTACTCAAATTATGAACTTTAAATCCGCATAAATCCCGACCATACGTAAACTTATAAAATTTTCAGCCAAAGTGAAGAAAGAATTCTTTGTGACATACAACTTACGAATATTCGTAAAGTTAAGAACTACTTCAAAATTACGCCCTTTTATTAGTCATAAGTCCCACATATGAATGCTCATAAGTTTTGTGACAAAGGAGACAATGAGCTTGGACTAATATGGGGTGTTTTATCTCATATTTATCCAGAATGTACGCATTTCAACAATGAACTAACCTACTTATTATTGAGAAATGGTGAATTTCAATTGTCTTCAATCCTAATGAGATTTTTTTATTTTGCACAAATTCATATATTGTATCAGATATATAATGCAGCGGTCCACCCTTTACCATTGTCTAATGAGCTATGGTTTTTCCCTGTTTATCAGATAATGCAGTGGTCCACCCTTTACCATTGTCTAATGAGCTAAGGTTTTTCCCTGTTTATCAGATAATGCAGTGGTCCATCCTTTACCATTGTATAATGAGCTAAGGTTTTTCCCTGTTTATCAGATAATGCAGTGGTCCACCCTTTACCATTGTGTAATGAGCTAAGTTTGTTCCCTGTTTATCAGATAATGCAGTAGTCTACCTTTTATCATTGTCTAATTAGCTAAGGTTTTTACCTGTTTATCAGATAATGCAGTGGTCCACCCTTTACCATTGTCTAATGAGCTAAGGTTTTTCCCTATTATTATTCTTCATTATTTTTCTAGGTTGGTGGAGATGTACCAGACACAAACTACCTCTTCATGGGTGATTTTGTGGACAGGGGATTCTACAGTGTGGAAACATTCCTATTATTGTTGGCTCTCAAAGTAAGTGAATAAAATGACAGATATTATATGACAAATGGTCTTAAAGTACGTTAATAAATGAAGATACTATGTCCTCAAACAATTTATATAAAGATGAAAGATATTATATGACTAATGGTCTTAAAGTAAGTTAATAAATGAAGGTACTATGACATCAAACTATTTTATAAAGATGACAGATATTATATGACAAATGGTCTTAAAGTAAGTTAATAAAATGGATGTATTGTAACATTAAACTATTTATATAAAGATGGCAGATATTATATGAGGTATTGTAACATCAAACTATTTATATAAAGATGACAGTTATTATATGACTAATGGTCTTAAAGTAAGTTAATAAATGGAGGTACTATGTCATCAAACTATTTTATAAAGATGTCAGATATTCTTAATGTTATTAACCCTCTCAATGCCGTCTTTGGCACTTCTCAGCGCTGTCTATTTTTACAAAAACAGCATTATGTGATAATGACTTTTCAATCATTATTTCTATGAGTAAACATGCTTTGATCAATTATTAAGTGCAGAGGAATTATTTAGTACACCTTTTACCTTTATTCTGACATCTGAATCAGTTTTATTTATTTATTTTTATCCTGTGTTGAAGGGATAACATTAATCTGTGGCAACCATTATTTTATATATACTTTTTAGTGTGTGTTGAAGCCTGAAGATACGTTATCCAGACAGAATAACATTTATGGATAGTAGTATGTGCCGTGTGTGGCCATGTGGTTTATATGATTTATATGGTAGTTTTAATTTAGATTTATATTCAAATTTCAACAGTATTTCTGTCAGTCTTTTGTGCATAGACAAACATAATACTACAAAGTATCATTACCAGACTGTGCTTGAGAGCCTACTGATGATTATATTCCAGTGGCTCTAACTGGTATATCAAAGGCTTTGGGTGGCTCATATAACCACTGCGTTGAAAAGGGCCAGGAAACCTATTCATTCATTTGAAAGCATATTGTTTGCCCAGACAAACATAATACTACAAAGTATCATTACCAGACTGTGCTTGGGAGCCTACTGAAAGCATATTGTTTGTGCATAGACAAACACAATACTACAAAGTATCATTACCAGACTGTGCTTGAGAGCCTACTGAAAGCATATTGTTTGTGTGTGCCTGCCATACAATGTACACTATAATTTAATAAAATGATAAATGAAATGAATATTATTAACAATCACTATAATAAATAATATGTGTGCTCAATAAATATAAATGTGTAAATGGACTGAGCAGTCTATATATTATGTTTTATATATGACAATCATATTAATTTGAATAAGTAGATGTATGATTCAGGGTGGCTACAGGCGGTTGTTGCACTACCTGATATAATGGTCGGTTACGTTGTTAACTTCTAAAGAATACCAGGTTTAAAAAAAAATGTTAGTCTAGTAGTTTTTTTTCTTGAAAAACGGTAAGAATGAGGATACAATTATGGTAGCGAAGGCGACATATTTCATAGTGAGAGCTGGCTAGATATAAAAGTCTGCACGAAAGCTACTGAAACCTATCAATACCTAGATAGAAATTCAGCCCACGCCCCAGCCACTGAAACCTATCAATACCTAGATAGAAATTTAGCCCACACCCTAGCCACTGAAACCTATCAATACCTAGATAGAAATTCAGCCCACGCCCCAGCCACTGAAACCTATCAATACCTAGATAGGAATTCAGCCCACACCCTAGCCACTGAAACCTATCAATACCTAGATAGAAATTCAGCCCACACCCTAGCCACTGAAACCAATCAATACCTAGATATAAATTCAGCCCACACCCTAGCCACTGAAACCTATCAATACCTAGATAGAAATTCAGTCCATACGCTAGCCGCTGATTACCTAGATAGAAATTCAGCCCACATGCTAGCCACTGAAACCTATCAATACCTAGATAGAAATTCAGCCCACACGCTAGCCACATTTAATGGCTTCATGATACCAACATAATATCACACTAAACTGGACTATATATGTTAATAAGAATTAATTTAATTTTTAAATTAACACAACTTGAACATTACACAAAAATAATGACTGAACAGTTTGGGAGAGTAAATTGTATCATTACGTCAACACCAAGAAGATAACACTGATTACGGAACTTATTTGTGGTCCTATAGGTACGCCCAAGAAAGAATGTTACAACTGAAAGTGAGAATTTATAGTGACATCTAAGATGATTGTTTTTATATCCAAAAATATTTCACCCATTCACAAAGTATTTACCAATGCAGTACTATAGTATAGAGAAATAGTGTCTATTGTACCTACTTGTGATGTATATTATTAACATGTTGTAAAGTAGACAGGTACATATTTAACAAAAGAATCACTTCACCTGTTTCGGTTATTCCAACCTCAGTCAGGACGACCACCAAAATTTATGGAGAACCACCAGATCTGATATGTTGGTGGTCCTTCGATCCACTGCTCTGAAAAGTTCATTTCGGCCCATGAAGTAGATGTATAACAAAGTTAATTTCGGTCCTTGAAGTAGATGTATAACAAAGTTTTAATGTTTTCTTAAATGTGGTAATTTTTTTACTATTGTCTATGTCGTCAGATAAGGAATTCCAAATTTTAGACCCAATGCCAGTATTAGGGTGCTGAGAAGATGGTAGTTTGTATAGCTTGGGGCTGCTCCATACAATTGGCGAATGAGACAGTGTTCTGTACGTGTACTGAAAATATATACAGGGGATTTTACACTCTATCAAGTTAAAAATAAAAATAGCATAATTTAAAAACGGTAGAATTAGGGTTTTTATAAAGTGTGAAACATATTTCTAGTTACTGCACTGGGCTATTTTAAGACTTAAAAATACTGTGTGTGTGTGTGTGTCACATCTCGGCCACATTACTACAGAATGACTTCAAAATTTGCTTGTATATAAATACACTATGGCAAATATATCTTTGAAATCGTTACAATTTGTAACTATTGCATAATTACTTGCGCAATATGCAATTTTTTTCAAGAAAAGCTATTATTTCCTAAATTAATGTGTAAAATCACTTAAGATGTTGAGAAAATCTAGGACTATACTTTGTAGAAATAATTACTTCACTCTCTGTTGCAAATCTTGTATTTATTTGCTAATTAACACTAATTTAAATAAATGTTCATGTATTTGAATAAGTTTCTTAATTCCTTATATATCATATTGTTTAATTTCTTATGTATTCTATTGTTTTATTTTTATTGTATTATATTGTTTATAGTTCTTTAGATGCTTTAGGTAAATGTTGAATTAGTGTATTGGTCCATTGATTAGAGATTAACATTACAATACCATAATCTCTGTGACATGTGCATACTATATGAGGGTTGAATTAGTGTATTGGTCCATTGATTAGAGATTAGCATTACAATACCATAATCTCTGTGACATGTGCAATACTATAGGAGGAAAAAAATATATTCAGCGGTAGCGATGCAGTCGTCAAAAGTTTTGAAAGGCAGTTAGGGTTAAACGTCACATAAATGTTTTAAAAAACCCATTCCTTTATTAGACATTTTACTATTGACAAAAATCATATGATCATGCTTATTGTCAATAACAATGAATTACTGATTTATAAATAATGACTGATTTATTTATTTTTGTTATGTGTTAAAGGTACGTTACCCAGACAGGATAACATTAATCCGTGGTAACCATGAAAGCAGACAAATAACACAAGTATACGGCTTCTATGATGAATGTTTGCGCAAGTACGGATCTATAACAGTTTGGCGATATTGTACTGAGATATTTGACTATCTTAGTTTATCTGCAATTATTGATGGCAAGGTGAGCTAAATATATTTAATCCTTTGCGTACTGAATTACTATTCAGATGCTTTGTCCGTGAATTTTATTGTATTTCTACAGAACGGAGATTATAGGATGCATTGAATTTTAACAGAAAATACACACTATTTGGGGTTATTGGTAACCTAATATCCGTTTTGAGATGTTTTTTAAAATCTGTATCTGTTTTAGTAATCATCATCATCATCATCATTGGTCCAGTTTCGATCCGGTTTTGTCCACGAGTTTCCAGAGGTGGCCGGAATCACCTAACTCTTGCAGCAATCGCTCTCACACCATCCAATTGCTGCCATTATTAGGATTTGTTTGAGCTAATTTTTCTACGGGGAGAATGCCCTTGCTTACCCCCCAACCTCAATTAAGAGTTTACTATTTCACCCAAATTGTTTGTGACAGTTTGTTTATTAAGGTGTCTGTGTATACATGTAGTGAGGCAGGTTTCACAGTTACATGGTCCACTTAGCTCCCACCATTATTATTTTTTATTTCATGCATTGTTTACTGAAAATAGAACAAAAGTTGTTCTACTACCACCTTGTTATCATTTAAAATAAGCAAACAGATAAGTTTTGAAAAAAATGTCAAAGAATAATGTTGAAAATTTGTCCATACATATAGTACAGTACAATATACAGTACAACATGTCGTAAATAACTATTTCTGTCAGAACTTTTACATATTATTTTGACACTTTCTTAGCAATAATTAAATAACTTCTTGTTCTATTCCTTTGTATTTGGGTTCAGTATCATATTTAATATTCATGTAATTAATATAAATGATCATTTAGAAAAATACAGGCAATATCATTTTTCGCACATAGCTTAATATTGTGAGATAACTATTTTGGACAGACAACTGTTTATTGGAATTTTTGAAAAAATACGTAATAATATTATTTTGTGGGTGTTTTATGTTATCATGTATTGTGAGATACATACCATAATAACACTAGAACCTGTATGCATACATCAAAAAAGATAACTTGCATATTGCGCACATAACTATTATATAGCTGGACAGACATAACGTGTGAAAAAGTAAATTCCAATTTTTTTTTTAGGGGAGCATAATGAATAAAAATATAGATATTGTATGAATAAGAATCATCACCATATTTACAAGAACACGTTGCACTATCATAACCATGTAGCCTAACATATTTGAGATTGAAATTTTCCAAGTTGTTGGACAGTCACAAAATGGCAACTGTACCATGTCATTTACTTAAAAATAAGAATAATGAAGAAGCAAATTACTACATTTCATTAATATAGTGACTGACAATTGTCCTTCATTGCAAACTTGCATAGTTTGAAGAATTATAGCAAGACACGGTGTCATATTTTTTCAATGGTTAAAGTTGCACTTAATTATAGTACTATTTCAGTGGGAGTTGCGTCTGTCCAAAAATAGGCCAAAATAAAAAAGTAAAAAAATAACCAGGAAAAGTTATCTTTTTTATTGTAATAACATGTCTTCAATCATTATTGCTGTTATTATCCTCATTCTAACCCATTACCAGAAAATAAATGAACTTGAATTAGCAAGTTGTGTTTGGACCACGTTACTGTGAAATCCACGATATGCACAGACTCCTTAACCTGCAAAAGTCAAAAATGGAGTTTAGCGCGTTCTGTGATGAAACTTGATGATTCACAAGATTACAAAACATGTTAATATTTACTTTTCATTTGTAAGATCCATTGGTCAAATCATGTAGTTTATGTTGTATATCATCATGTTGCTGTCTAGTGTGTTGCTCAATGTCCACTATTTAGAGCATGGTCAACAATCTACTGATCCCCAAACTGCCGCATATAACGTGATCTGCTACCGGAACTTTCATGAAAAATAAATAAATAAAAGTTTTTTAATGGGGGGGGGGGAGTTGGAGTGGGAACATGTTATGTGGAAAGCATATACATATATCACGTAGGTATTCAAGATGCGTCATATTGCTGATAACTCTTAATGTAAAAATGTAAATAATGAGTAATTATTGATATTACCATTTTTTGTTACACATGTACTTAGACAGGGCTTTTACATGTTTCTCTAATAAGTTCTATAAATTAGGATGAATTTTATTAGAATGACTATCTCTATATATATTTGGTTAACCCTTACCAGGCCAAATACGTAATAATACTAAAAAACACACATGAGAACAGCACTGTACAAAATCCATATACCAGTTGAGCAAAATGTGTAGACCACACAATGTGTAGACCACACAATGTGTAGACCACAAAATGTGTAAACCACAAAATGTGTAGACCACAAAATGTGTAGACCACAAAATGTGTAGACCACACAATGTGTAGACCACACAATGTGTAGACCACAAAATCTAGATGACAACTGCACCCTGTTGATTTACGTTATCGCTACAAAGTGTTTGTGAAATGAACAGCTGAGATCTTTATCTTGAATATGTAGACCATTTATATGAATCCATGAGTCCATATTTATATGATCAATTATTTAATAAAACAGTCTCAATATTTCTACCATGTACAAAAATGGTCTTGCTGGCTAGTGCACATTACATATTTATGATCTGGCCTGCAAAGGGTTAATAAACACTGTTGATAAGTTCATTAACTATTGTGGTGTTGTATTTGTCAATCTATATATTCTGTGATCTGGCCTGCAAAGGGTTAATAAACACTGTTAATATGTCTGAACATTGTATTTGTCAATCTAGATATTCTGTGTCCACGGAGGCCTATCTCCGTCGATAGCCACACTGGACCAGATCAGAATGATAGACAGGAAACAAGAAGTACCTCACGATGGTCCTATGTGTGACTTATTGTGGTCAGACCCAGAAGGTAGGTAGTCCCTCATGATGGTCCTATGTGTGACTTATTATGGTCAGACCCAGAAGGTATGTAGTCCCTCATGATGGTCCTATGTGTGTCTTATTATGGTCAGACCATGAAGGTATGTAGTCCCTCATGATGGTCCTATGTGTGACTTATTATGGTCAGACCCAGAAGGTATGTAGTCCCTTACGATGGTCCTATGTGTGACTTATTGTGGTCAGACCATGAAGGTAGGTAGTCTCTCATGATGGTCCTATGTGTGTCTTATTGTGGTCAGACCCAGAAGGTAGGTAGTCCCCCACGATGGTCCTATGTGTGACTTATTGTGGTCAGACCCTGAAGGTAGGTAGTCCCCGACGATGGTCCTATGTGTGACTTATTATGGTCAGACCCAGAAGGTAGGTAGTCCCTTACGATGGTCCGATGTGTGACTTATTATGGTCATACCCAGAAGGTATGTAGTCCCTCACGATGGTCCTATGTGTGACTTATTATGGTCAGACTCAGAAGGTAGGTAGTCCCTCACGATGGTCCTATGTGTGACTTATTGTGGTCAGATCCAGAAGGTATGTAGTCCCTCATGATGGTCCTATGTGTGACTTATTATGGTCAGACCCAGAAGGTAGGTAGTCCCTTACGATGGTCCTATGTGTGACTTATTATGGTCAGACCCAGAAGGTATGTAGTCCCTCACGATGGTCCTATGTGTGACTTATTATGGTCAGACCCTGAAGGTATGTAGTCCCTCACGATGGTCCTATGTGTGACTTATTATGGTCAGACCCAGAAGGTATGTAGTCCCTCACGATGGTCCTATGTGTGTCTTATTGTGGTCAGACTCAGAAGGTAGGTAGTCCCTCATGATGGTCCTATGTGTGACTTATTGTGGTCAGACTCAGAAGGTATGTAGTCCCTCACGATGGTCCTATGTGTGACTTATTATGGTCAGACCCAGAAGGTAGGTAGTCCCTCATGATGGTCCTATGTGTGACTTATTATGGTCAGACCCTGCATATAAGCACGGGTGTATGTGTGTGTGTCCCTGTGTGCAGTTGTATTTGTATTTTTCAGATACCCAGAACTGGGGTGCGAGTCCCCGTAGTGCTGGCTTTCTGTTTCTGATCTATATCTTATATTCTTTGTTTTTCATACATCCAGAGCTATGGGTGTGAGTCCCTGCGACGCTGCAGGGCTCAAAATAACCGGAGGCACCGGAGGCCATGGCCTCCGTGCCCTTCACTTGGCCTTGATGTCCTTCAAAATAATTATACACCGAAGACTTTCTGTACTATGAAGTCCCATCGTGTTGAAAATAATATGACCATTAGGGTTATGGTTAGGGTTACGCCCTAACCCTTGGCCTTGCTCTCTTCCATTCTTATTTCGAGCCCTGGCACTGGCTATCTGTTTCTGATCTATATCTTATATTGTTTGTATTTCTCAGGCACTCTATCTTACTGATCTATTTCCTATATTCTTACTGATCTATTTCCTATCTTACTGATCTATTTCCTATCTTACTGATCTATTTCCTATCTTACTGATCTATTTCCTATATTCTTACTGATCTATTTCCTATATTCTTTGTATTTTTCAGATACCCAGGGCTGGGGTGTGAGTCCTCGTGGTGCTGGCTACCTGTTTGGCAGTGACGTGGTGAATCAGTTCAATACAGATAATAACATTGACATGATCTGTCGGGCTCATCAGCTGGTCATAGAGGGATATAAATGGCACTTTAATGAGACTGTACTCACTGTGTGGTCAGCACCAAACTACTGCTATAGGTAGGTCATGAATATTACTCACCAGTGCTGGTATAGACAGGTCATATGTAGGTGTAGCGGATAGCGGACTTGTTCCTGTACCACGGTGACATGTGTACCGGGAGGGAACTTGTTCTTGTGGACATGTGTAGCGGATAGGGGACTTGTTCTTGTGGACATGTGTAGCGGATAGGGGACTTGTTCCTGTACCACGGTGACATGTGTATCGGGAGGGGGCTTGTTCTTGTGGACATGTGTAGCGGATAGGGGACTTGTTCCTGTAGCAATATTGACTAGAGGTGAAGGGACTTGTTCTTGTAGCACTATTGACATGTGTAGCGGCGAGGAGACTTGTTCCTGTAGCACTATTGACATGTGTAGCTGATAGTGGACTTGTTCCTGTAGCAATATTGACATGTGTAGAGGTGAGGGGACTTGTTCATGTAGCACTATTGACATGTGTAGCAGTGAGGAGACTTGTTCCTGTAGCACTATTGACATGTGTAGCAGGGAGGGAACTTTTTCCTGTAGCACTGTTGTTTTCAGGAATGGGCAGAATCTTCCTTTTTCTGTCACTATTGTTTATTTTTATACATAAGGGTGTTACGGGTGGCTTGTTCTTATAGAAGGGTGTGTACTTGTTGCACTATTGTGTCACACTTGTATAGGGGGCTTGTTCTTGTGTCCGGAATGTTCTGACCATGTATAAGGGGACTTGATATTCCAGTGTTTGTAACTAGTATATTGAAGGCTTTGGATGGCTCATAATAACCTCTGCATTGTTTATATTCCAGTGGATGTAACTAGTATATTGAAGGCTTTGGGTGGCTCATTATAACCTCTGTGTTGTTTATATTCCAGTGGATGTAACTAGTATATTGAAGGCTTTGGGTGACTCATAATAACCTCTGCATTGTTTATATTCCAGTGGATGTAACTAGTATATTGAAGGCTTTGGGTGACTCATAATAACCTCTGCATTGTTTATAT
>JAODAI010119979.1:4026-17173 GCA_027575025.1 Scotoplanes globosa | reverse complement strand
TTTCGCAAAGAGTAGGGAGTTATCCCGGATGGTCATTCCTTTTATTTGTTTGTATCGTTTACCCTGAATAGAATATAGTTTAAACCAATCTGGCACTAATATAACCTCACTGTTGATGTGTCGTTAATCAATTATCTTTCTCTCTCTAAAGTGTATCTTATTTCTTTGTTTCGTTCCAGATCTGTCTGAAGAACACATCTCTCCACCAAGAGGCTCTTCTTCAACACCTCACGGTCCATCCGACAGTATACCAGCCAACCAGTCCTCGACACCACACCGGTCATCGACTGTTTAGGCAGCGGAACAATCATTTTATGGTCCAGGACAATAATACAGTACTTGTCGCTTCCTGAGCACTTTTGGTCGAAGAATGTCCGGTCGATGCTATGATGCAAGATGATGACCGATGAGATTAGATTACCCAATGTAAAGCTGGGGAAGCGCATCGAGATTGGACTGTCGGCGCGCGGCGATGGAGCGGTGGAGGCTCAGACCGTCCAGGTACCGTCAGACGTCAACAAAACGATGGGCGACATCGGAGGAATCGACGGACAGGATAGAGCCAAGAAGAATCCTGCGACTGAAATAAGCAAAATGAAGGGTGCGGTTATCGTGAACGGTGCAATGTCCACGGCCGACCGTCCTGAAGACCGTTTGCCGCCCTCTGGCGGTGGCGCTACAAATGTCCCGAACGGCACAAATCCAGGGGACGACAAACGGGATACCACCTCGGAGACGGTGAATGCGGATCACACGGGGTCTGGTGCGTCTAGTCCGGGCACATCCCAGGACCCGATTAGCATCGACAGCGATGTAGAAACTGTACAGAAAGCGAACGGCGCCCCCAAACCGGGAAAGAAAATATCTTCCATGGCGGATGATGACGACGACGTCATTGTCATAGATGACGATGATGACGATGCCAACGCCGCGCCCGAGCCAAAACTGATTCGGAAGAAGTCGTCGCAGGCGGCGATGTGCAAATGCATCTTGTGCGGGGAAATGATTAGGCTGAGTACGTTGGGGGTCCACGTGAACTCGACGCACAGCAAGCTGATCGTGAAGGGCAACTCTCGGATCGAGTGCAAGATGTGCCTCAAGTACTACGATTGGAACGACTTTGTCGACCACGCGCAGAACGTCCACAAATGGAGTATCGTCAAGAACCGTGCCAACAGGGTGCCCGCAAAATTGGCCAAGCCCGGCGGCCGCATCCTGCACTCTGCCATGAAGCTCACCTGTATGTGGTGTAAGGGCGACACCACTGCTTTCCACGTGGCCACGCACTTTGAACAGTACCACAAAGTGGAGTCGAAAATGATCGAGAAGGCGCTGAACGTCGCGGCCTCGTCCGTCCCTAACTCCAAGGGTGGCAAGGAGACTCTGCCGACGGGTATTACGGGCTCCCAGTTTGTGACCTGTAGAATCTGTAAAAAGAACTTGAAGTTTTCTGATGTTGTCCTGCACTTCAATACGGTGCACCGGAACCTGAGAACATTTGGTCAGCAAGAGCTTCCCGAGAAGAGCAAGAAAGAGGCAATCGTTAGAAGGTTGGTTACCCCTCAAACCCAAAACAGACCCCAGTTGCAAATGAGAACCCCGGTGGCTGCTGCGGCGGCCAGCGGAAAAGATGAACAGGTGATCACGTTATTTAAAGGTAAACCGGCCAAGAAGGCTAGCGGCTCCAATGCCATAGCGCCCGGCTACGCTCAGGTAAAGTTAGCTCACGACGGGAAAGATAAGGTGCTGTCCATCCCCGTTTCCCATCCAATTGTCATGCACAATGTGAATACGATTGCGGTCAAGGGACGCCTGGACGACATTCCCGGAATAATCCAGAGTGTCACCGATCTTCTTGTCGGTCAAAAACTGCCCCCGTCGGCAAACAGCGCCACCACGGACAAGAAGATACAGCCGCAATCGCAGGTCCACCCGACACAGGCTGTGACAACACTTGCTTCAGACGCCGCCAAGAAGAAGGAGAAAGAAGCCGTAATGGCCACGGGAAAAGTAAAGCAGACGGACAACAAAGACACAGCTGCTGAAACGCCGGCAACTAAGAAGCTGGCAACGACGGAGAATCTGAAAGATTTGCCAACATCTTCAGGCGCTGATTCTGATGACGTCAAGGTCCTGGAGGAAAAGTCTGCATCAAGCAAACCAGAAGACAACAAGAAAGATCATCAGCTCGAAAAGGGCCTTGCCGACAAGAAGTCCAATTCTTCCTCCGAGGACAAAACTAACAATGCAGAAGCCCAGGGCGGTGGTAAAGGTAGTCCGTCGAAAACGAGTCCGAATAGAGGCTCCATGAGTCGATTGCTGGAACTGCAGAAAGGTGCATTGGACACGACTGTGGCGGCGGAAGAGTCCCCGGCCGAGTCCCTTGTCGAGAGCGCCGTCCCGCTTAGACGAAGTTCCCGCAGAGCGAAGATGGCGGCAAAACTCAAAATTAAAAGTGTCGTCCAAGACGAGATTGCGGAGTGGAGAAAGCAGCCGGCGCTGCCGGAATATATACCCGAGCAGGAGTCCGGCGGCAGGGTGAGCATCAGGACCGCCTCCCAGGTTCCACTGGCATCGAAATCTACTGAAATAAACCGGAATGTCATTTATTTGGTTCCCGGTGACAAGGCTGTGGCCCCCACACTGCCCGCAGCGGAGAGTGTCCACAAGAAAATTGAACAGTATGTGTTTAAGTTCGACTCTTTGGGAAAGAAGACGTTGGTGCCGTACGTAGCAAGATCTGCGTCGGCAGCGAGATCCGTACGGAACCTACAGCCTGGTACAGCTGCTGCCCCCATGAGGCCGCAGACTACAACCTTTGTTGCTGGCGGGAAGGGTGCCCAACTGGCTGGCCAAGTACCTTTGAAGGGGCGACCAAACACAGTGCAGAGAGTGCTGCCTGCTGGAAAAACACAGATTATGATGCAGACAAATAGGAACACACCGGTTATGGTCAACCGGCAAACACCGGTCATGGTGGCAAATAACAAAACACCAGTTATGACGACAAATAGAATTACACCGGTTATGACGACGAATAGACAAACGCTGGTTATGCCGACAAATAGACAGACACCGGTTATGACGACAAACAGAATTACACCGGTTATTGCGACAAACAGACAAACGCCCACGACCAATAGAATCACACCAGTTGTGGCTACCAATAGGCAAACGGCCACGATAAATAGGATCACACAGGTTATGCCGACAAATAGACAGACTCCGACAAATATGACGACAAATAGAATCACAACGGTTGTGCCAGCAAATAGACAAGCACCGGTTATGGTTGCCAATAGACAGCCTGGCGTGCCCGGTAGAGATAAGATTGTTACGCGGCATCAGACTAGGCAGCCGGTAATAGCGCCCCCGTCCAGGGTACCGAGTGCGCCGTCTACCGTGGCCAACGCGTCGTTCCTAGCACAAAATTCGCCGCACGTTTTGGGAGGACAGCACGGACTGTCTTCCGTCGTTCTCAACCAGGTTGGTTCACCGATGGGCACACCGCAGTACGTTATGCAGTCTCCGCAGCAGCAGGGTATCTCCGTACTGCAGCCAACGCTGCTGCAGCCGGGCATGGCCGGCCTCGGCAACGTCCATGTGCAGCTGCAGCCACAGGCTATGCAGATGCAGCCGCAGGCTATGCAGATGCAGCCTCAGGCTATGCAGATGCAGCCTCAGGCCATGCAGATGCAGCCCGGGCAAAACATGATGATGATGCCAAACAACCTTCAGTTGATCAACACCCCACAGGGTCAACAGCTCTTTCTGCTGCCGTCCAACAACACCCTCGGCGCCATCTCCAGTCTGCAGCAGTCCCAGGCTGTCGGTCATCAGAACAGCATGATCATCGGTGGGCTGGCCGCCACGCAGCCATCGGTGACGAAGTCCGAGAAGCGTACAGTTCGGTCATCCTTGGCTCACTCGAGACCCTTTCCGACAACGCATGCGGCCCCGTCGGTTGTCCAGACACGACAGGGCTCGACAAGCCATGATGCCCCAGTTGGAGGGAGACAGGTTGCGGCTTCGAATCGTGGTGTCAACACACCAATTTATGTGCCCGTGTCCGCTGTTACGAAACCGGCCCAACGTCAGACGACTGTTCAACCAAAGACAAATTTCAGAAGTGTTAATCGAGTTGATACCAGTATCATCACCATAGACGGCACACCCCCCACTGAGATCGGGACTGATCCCGAACTGATGGGCATTAACGATCTACGGCAGCAGAAGGTGGGGCACGTGTGCTTCCAGTCGGACATGGGCGTCATATCCTATCGGGACAAAGTCACAAAGGTTGTTGATGGTCAAGTTGCCCAAGCAGTCGTACCAGGGAGCAAAGAGGACAACACTGTGGAAGAGGAGGCCAAGACGGAGGAGTTCTTCAAAATTGTCTCAATCGGGACCGTCCGAGGGACCATTCAGCCGGCGGACTTCCCGTCCATTCCCAGCATCATGTTTGAATGTTCTCGCTGCGGCTTGGGCATCCCGACCAGCCTAATGTTGAGGATCCACCTGTCCGAGTGCTACGACACTCCACCCAAAGAGGAGCCCTCGTACAAGATTAGGCTGCCTTTCGCCCTGCTGCAGATGTTCTTTGCGGAGGGGCCGGACCCGGGTGGCGTGGTGGCCTGCAAACTGTGCACCTCCGTCATCGCCAGGGCCAACGACCGCGATCTGGTGCCCCTTCAAAATCACGTGAAGCAGCACCAGCTCAACAAGACCGCCGTGAAGGGGGGAAGCGTCACCTTCGCCGTCCTTTCGCTCTCCAAGATCTGTACCCTGAAGTGCCGGCTGTGCGGCGACATCCTGCATAGGCTGTGGCAGGACACAACTCCTCTCGGGAAGCACCTCCAGAAGCACGTGAAAGGCAGGGTGGAAATATTCTGTAACCAGCCTCCAACGAAGGGCAACCCACTGACCACCAAACTGCTGTCGCAGCACATAAGCAAGAAGGCGTATACCTGGGTGGATTACATTGTCCCCCCGTTTACGATGGAGAATCCCCCCATCTCTGAGAAGCAGAAGAATCTGGACATGCACGTCGCCACCGGTGGGATCCTGCACCGGGAGGCTCTCATGCCCCGGCGGAAGCGCAGGTACCAGGCGGGCGTCGAGTTGCCCAAACTCCGGAGCAAGGCCGCCCGTAACTACCATTCCAACCTGAAGCCGCTGATCATTGAGACGTCGCAGGTAGAGACGGTGACCTCGTACAACATCCGCAGGAACAAGACGAACCTCCTGCACAGCATCAAGAGCATGACGTCGCCCAACAAACTCAAGCGATCCACCCTGACGGCCTCCATTCCAGTTAAGTTGAAGCACATGCACGTGGATGCCCAGTGCAGCTCCGGGGACAGGAGGAAGGTGTTCCGGCAGGGTGTGTACAGGAGCGCGCGCCTCCAGGAGAAACGAGAGAAGTCCATGCGGGAGATGGACGAAGCCATCGGCATTAACGGCGGGACCGACAGTCCCTCGGATCCATCGACGCCAACCAAGGAGCCGGTCATCTACCAGAGCGCAGTTGTCATGGACAGACACGAGAAGTCGCAGAACTACTTGCTGCCGATATCGTGCAGTTCTGTCGCGGAGAGCTCGGGCACGGACGACCAGGCGGACGTAAGCATCGTGCTTTCGGATTCGGAGACCGA
The DNA here is from genome assembly GCA_027575025.1 of Scotoplanes globosa. Lineage (NCBI taxonomy): Eukaryota > Metazoa > Echinodermata > Holothuroidea > Elasipodida > Elpidiidae > Scotoplanes > Scotoplanes globosa. The sequence continues at coordinate 11,519 of JAODAI010119979.1, read as the reverse complement.
GTCTGGCCAGTTTGCGGGCCGCGCGGATACCGCGAGGGTAACGGTGAGGAAACTGGACCTGTCGTCCCTAAAGAAAACGGGTAACTCTTTGACGGATTGGAGCGAACAGTCCGGAAACACTCACTACGTGGAGCCTGCGATGCCGTCGAGAAGCCCGTCCCCGGAGAAATCGGAGACTCCCCCGCCACCCATCTCGGAGATCGACATCTCGGATTACTTGAAGATTTTGGCGGGCTGTGAGTCGCTACCCTCCGAGGCCGCCCCCGACAAGGTGCCGAGAACGCCGGCGCAGGACATCGGCGAAGTGGTCCTGTCCGACTACTTTGGCGACTCTGCCAACACTTCCATTCTGTGCGAACCGCTGGTGATAGAGCAGAGCCAGGCCCCGATGTACTTCACGCGCTCCATCAACACCGGGTACCGATTCAAGTGTGCCTTCAGTAAGTGCGAGGCGGCGGTTCCCAACAACACCCTGGTGATGCTGGCCCACCTGAGCCAGCACTTCCGGGTGCGGATCGCGGGGGAGTTCAGCCAGAACGGCAGCGTGGTGGGCCACCGGCGGACCTGCAAGTCCCTGCCGCTGACAATCAGCCAGGTGGCGGCCCACTTCACGCTCTCAGAGAAGGAGGAGGTGTCGCTACACGGCGGGGAGGTCCAGATGCCGTACGTGTGCCAGTGGCGGAACTGCAACCGGACGAGGACCTACAAGAAGGGCCTGATCACTCATCTGTACCGCCACGTCACCTTTCACCTCATCAACCAGGTCGAGCACGGCAAGCTGAAGGACAGGAGCAAACCACTGAAGCTCTCGTCTGCCCAGTTTGTGCCCCACGGATCGGGAACGAAGCTGGTCACCGAGTCGATGCACACCTCGCACAGCGTCCAGTTCAAGAAGAAAAGGAACGGCGCCATTTCCGGTGTCTCGAGTAGCAAGGAGTCTGGCGGCGAGGACCCGGACAGCCTCTCTGGAAACTACTGCGTCAGCAGCCCGATGGGAAGACTGTTGCAGAAGCTCTCGTCTCAGGTGGACGGCAAGGTGGATGGATCGCCGTCGAAGAAAGCAAAGGTGGACGATGACCAAAGCCCCGACTCCAAAGAGCAGAGTGCAAAGGACGTTGTAAAGGAGCCCTCGCCAGAAGAAGTTGTAAAGGAGGCCCCACCAAAAGTTGGACAACCTCCTCGATCTGCTTTCGATGTTTCCAAGGACCAGGGTAACAACGTTGTCACGGAAGGGAGCCCCGATGAACGAGCCGTTAACTCTGAGCTAGTGACACCATCTGATGGAGGAGCAGCGGATGAAAAGCATGGAGAAGATGAGGCTGATGCCGATGAGTCGAGCGGAACCTCAGAGATAAAAGGTAGGTATAGAACTGTATACTTAACACATTGAGTACCACTGTGTGAAATAAGAATAAAATCATAAAAATATTTGTAGACAAAAATATTGGAAAAAAAATTGACTCTCTAGAATGAAGAATATACATACTTTTAGAATATTACTATCAATGCTAAATCAAAATCGTCTTTGATCTTGAATATTTCAAATTTGTTAAGAGAATGCTCCGAAAGTACACTGTGTGACTAAATGTGTTAACTTGGTTAATACTACTCTTTGCAAAGACTTCATAATTCACTTCTAAATCACTTCTAAATCACTAATAATGAAACTGTAAGAAAGGTGCTACTGATGGTATCTGTGTATTTTAGCAAAATTAAATGAAAAAGTTTATTCCTGGTATTTGGTAAATAATATAGTAAAAATAGGTGCAAAAGATCACTATGTTTGAAATTTTTAAGATAAATTTCAACTTTTGTATTGCATGTGATACAATAACAAATATAATTATGATAAAAAAAAATTCACAGGAGTCGCAATCGCATTAATTATGATTACTCCCTAAATAATAGTATCATTAAACAAGTTACCCCAAATCCTTACTTCGGTTTATTTTTCATTGATAAACTAAAATGGTCCCCCATATAGACAAAATATCTAATCAAGCAAATTCTACTCTTGGATTTCTGCGTAGAATTCTTAAACACTGCCCCAAACATCTAAAAGAAACTGCATATAGGCCTATGCCTCGTTAGAAGGAAACTTCAATATATGCGATTACAGTCCGAGACCCATACTTGCAAACTGATAAAAACAATCTATTCAAAATAGAGCTGCCCGGTTTGTCTTTAATGACTACAGTCTTTCAAAGCTCACAAAATCACTTGACTGGGTGGGCCCTCCTTTGTTGTCCCCCCCCCCTTTGTTGATCGCTGTCGTGAACAAAGACTAATTAATATTGTTATAAACAATCATAAACAACCTTGTGGCTATTCCAGCTGAACCATATATCACGTTTAGAAACGGATCATCATCATGGCACAAACACTCAAAACAATACAACTGTATTAATGTAACACAGAACAATTTAGAAAATCTTTTTTTCCCAAAAAACATTAAAGGACTGGATCGAACTGGATGAGACTGGTATTGCCGCCGGAAGGCTGCAGCACTTAAATAAATACACCCACAAGACGAACTAGGCCGTGCACCATGCCATTTCATCTTTCATTTGCACACACCAACCTCCTGAACGCTATATACTCAAGTTATGAGTCCAGTATCGGTCGGAAACCGAACAATCCAGTGGTATGGTACAGCGTGGCACACAGAATGTAAGAATTATGCAGGTTGCCTCCTCCCTCAATATTCAGAGTTTGTGCGCGGGAATGCCCTAATTTTTTAGCTTTTATTTTCAATTTTTGGTATCGTACTAACTCAAATAATGTTGCATAGTACTTCATAGCATATGTCCTGTTTTATACAATATGCCCCTTTTAAGCAGTAAATTAGCTATATTCCTCTATTTCAGAAACACTGGTTTGGAGCACGGTCAACAATCCTGTGATCTGAGGATGGTGCTATTAAATCATATTACAGGTTACAATTGATACAGTCAATCAAACAATATTGAAGTAAAGAGCTTTACATGTTCCCTATAAAAATATGCCAGGATTATTAGCCCGGGTGGTGGTGGGGTGGGGGGGGGTTTAGTCTGCCTTCCGGCTTCCGCATGACTAATATCTTGGTATGGATACTGAAATTGTTAGGGGACTTTATATTGTGTGATCGCAAGGTCAGGAGTTTGAATACGGAGTGATGATGATTAAATTCCAGTGGCTCTAACTGGTATAATATATATATATATCAAAGGCTTTGGGTTGCTCATATACCTCTGCATTGAATAGGGCCAGGAAACGTAATCAATGATGTTACTGAGGATGTTCAGCCCAATATTGACACCCTCTGCTGGGACATTTTGTGAATGTGGAAACTCATGTCACAGTTTGGGGAATAACATTCCCTCTATTGGAACTCTATGAGGACGAGATACAGACATGATTTGAACACCACCAGAAAGAGAATTTCCTTCACTTGGATATATGATGGAATATAAATAACTATATATTGATTTTACCCAGAATGCATCGCATATTAAATTTTGGCTCACCAATTTAGAGCATGTTTCGATGTATTCAAAGTGAATGAATTTATTTACTTCATCGTTATCACCTTCCCTTTATTTCTCTATTAACGCCTATCTATAGACTCCACCACCAGTCCATCCGATAGACCAGGAGGAGAGTCCAGCAGCACAGAGGCAGCGAACACCAAAGAAAATGACGGGAAAGAAGCAGAAGGAACGCAAGGTACGATCACATTCTTATAAAAGTTAAAAATTAATGGCCAATAAAGTTGTCATACGTGTTCCTACAATTTTTCCATGTTATCGTTACGGAATGAAAAGTAATGCCAAATATGGAAATATGTTTTTTTCTTATTTTTTTTTTATTATAGCACCACTATGCTAATATTGATCTCAAATCGCAATGTGATATTAATGATATATAGGCAGGTACATTTGGGCCTTGATTAAGACTTAATATTTTTTGTTTAACTGCAAATATTACTTAAAAGTTGTTGGTATTGAGCTTCACATATGAGACTCCCAGGAGAGCTGTAAATCAAGCTCCTTGAAGATTTAAGGAGAGCATTTCATTTCACACATTTTTTTGGGGGGTCTATATTTCTAACATAATAGGCCCAAATGTACTGGCCTATATACCGTTAATATCACATTGCGATTTGAGATCAATATTAGCATAGTTAAGTAACATGAGTTTTATCCTAGAAAAATATATATACATTTTTTTTCCTTCTTAGGAGAGTATTCAATTACTCTCCTGAGTACTTTTCAGGAGCGCCTTGGAGCGCGATCGCACCGGCGCTCCTTATAAATGAAGGACTGGTTAATATTACTGAAGTAACAGGTATGACCTACTCCTTCTCTGGATATCAAACAATGATTTATACCATGACATGACAATATAATGTAGTCGGCATGAACATTGATGAAACACAAGCACACCAACAATTCCAAATTATAATTATATGGAGAATGTCAAATCTCTGAGAACCCTATCAGGACCATGAGCCAAAGTGCAACGTTCCCGCCAAAACCAGCCACTTTTCATAGTGTTTTATAAATATGACTAAGTCATTTCAATCCTTATTTGTCACAAGAAGATAACTTCTTATGAAGTTGAGATGTACACATATATTGTTCAGGAAGCAATATGATCTTCCATTTGTTACAAAAATCTAAGCTGTATGTGATAATCTGACAAGACTACAATAATAATGAGCACAATCACATCAGACATATGGACATTGTCCATTTCCTATGATATACAGTAACACTGCAGTGATACAGATCGATGTTCATTTCAAAATAAAATAAAAATGTCAATACAACCATATGTCACATGATACATCATCTGATAGATAATTCAGTTCTCTTTCCAACTTGAATGGTCCTAAACTCGTAAGACTAGCCCTCTGCATAGATAGATTAAAAATAAATTGTACTATCTGAATGTCAACCATGGTATCTGCAGGGATTTTTTCTTGTCGCCGATCGTCGACAATAGTCCTGAGAGGGTTAAAGGGAAATATTAAATTTGGGCGTGGAATTGGGTTCGATCGTTAGCAGGTCGTTAGTGTTCGTTTTTGTGCCACTTTTAATCAGTACAAAATTACACAATACCTAATTGTTATTGAAATTGGCTGAAATTGTTGCTTAATTTCCATTAATTAACGTTTACAGGCTGCGTCACTTGCGTATTCTGCGATATCTCTGGGTAAAACCATCAGCATTGGCACTAGGTGCGTGGTAGAGGGATTCGCACAGTTGGGATTGGATTCGCGTAAATTCTGGGTGGTGGGGAGGCAAAATTCCTCTATTTTTTACAAAAAGACAAAAAAGGACCTGCAACCATGATATACTATTCCCTTTTAATTATTTATAGCTAGTAAACCATAGTCTCAATAAGAAAAACTTGAAACCTCTGGTTCAACGGGTTAAAATGACGTACAAAATCGGAAATCCTTCTTTTTCATTTTCCCCCTTTTTCATTTTTCCTCTATAAAAATATGGACTCACTCCTTTTTTGAAAGGTCAAAGAGAGAATTCCCTCTTAATATATTTGAGCCAACGCTGGTATCCATATGGATGTTGTCGCTGTGAGATTGTTCTGATTGCCTAGGAATGTTATACCACTGAGTTGAAAACTTTGTACTGTCAAAGTGTATACTCCTCATTGGATATAGGCCTAGTTAAAATAAATATATGGAAAGCAGTCATTTTAATATTATCTTCTTTCCAAACAGCTTAGAACAATAAATGTTTGAGAGGTTTGTAGTAGCCGCCGTAGTCTAGTGGGATTGCTCTGGATTCACGATCCTATGGTTCAGAGTTCGAGCCCCATAAGGGTCATTGGTTGACATCATGAAGGGCATCCGGTCATAAAACGCTACGTCGCACTTATAAAAGTCCTTGCTTTAGTAAGGCACCGTCTAAGCCCCGTAAGGGGAGTGGCAGACGTTAAACACCTTCATGTTTTATATGACAATCATGTCAATTTGAATAGATGTATAATAAAGTTTTAATGGTTTAAAAAATGTGATAATTATTTGACTATTGCGTATGGCTTCAGGTAATGAATGCCAAATTTTCGGTCTAATGAAAGTAACATTATGCTGAGAAGATGTTAACTTATATAGGGGTGTCTCCATAAAATGTGCCTGAGGGTGTGTACGTGTACTGAAAATATCGTTGAATATACAGCAGATTTTACATTTTATCCAGTTAAAATTAAAAATAACACAGTTGTATATTGATGAAGGTAAAAAATTGTCAAGAGTATTCATCGATTAGAAAATTCAGTGAATTGCCGTTTTTTGTAACATATATTTGTGGTTGAATTATACTACAATAAAGGTCCATACCCAAAAATATACAATATTTTAAATAAGGTAGAATTAGAGCTTTATATAAAGTGACAAGAATATTTCTAGGTAAAAGGTCACGATTTAAAATACCCACCAATAGACATTTTACTGACATATTAATTGATATGAGGCCATGATAAATTGTTGTCAATAATAACACCAAGAAAGTTGGCCTTATTGCTAAATTTAACTTCAGTACCAGCAAGCACAATGTTACTGACGGCTACATTATCTGGTTTATTTATGGAATGAAAGAGAACGGATGTGGCTGCACTAATATTGAGAGAGAGAGAGCTTATTTACACAGAACCAGTTATATATTGAAGAACTCTCTTTCCATAGTACTATAACATAACCATGCAGCATCAGAACCAGAGCATATAGTATCACCGGCACAGAGAGTGAGGTTAGGGCCACTGATTTTCCGCAATCGCGGAAATTCACGGAATTCCCTTAACTTTGCGGAAATTCACGCTCAAAATAATGCATTAAAACACACAATTAGCATCTATTTGATGTTGATTTACACAATGTTATCAGTAAGTGGAGACAATATTTGTACACTAAATGTGAAGTTTTTTGTCATAATTTTGTTTGGGGGGGCCGTTATTTACCTAAAAACTGAAAAAAAAGAGGAATTCACAAACTCAAAAAACGAAAAAAAACGGAATTCCCAAACCCCCAAACGGAATTTGACTTCTTAACTAACGGAAAATCATGGCCCTATGAGGTGCAGAAAATTGATAGCTTTACAAATATCATTAAACATATAGGATGAGTAATAATAGTGGACCCAGTATAAAATATTGTGGAACTCTATCGGGCGGTGCTCAGATCTGGGTACCTAGGCCAAGGCCGGCCGGGAGGCGGGGCCTAGGAGGCGGGGCCTATCAGATCGTGAGGCCGATAGGGGGGTCTAGGGTGTGTAATGTTATCGATGTTATGGGGAGTAGATTAGGAGTGGCATTAAGGATGTTGTTAGGGTAAGAATACGTCTATGAAGTGAATTAGTGGACCCAGTATAAAACCTTGTGGCACACCACGTTTAACCGTGAGATAATTAGACTGGACATCATTTATACTAGGCTTACTGTATTCTGTTCTAGCATATAAATGACATACCATCATTCATACAGTTATTAAGACA